>JAJOZX010002424.1:17500-182500 GCA_023014485.1 Bathynomus jamesi | reverse complement strand
TTCCTCTTTTACTTCACATTCTTATAACTCTAAAAATATGTGTACACCTAATATACAGGGTGGGCGGAAAGTAGCTCCCTATTTTGGATTGGTAAAAAAATACGTATATTATCCATTTATTTCAGAAGAAATAATATGAAAAGGTAGGCATACATGGTAGGTTTTCTCTAAAATTCAATGTGGGCTCCAACTCTTTCCACCAGCTTCTGGAGCCGCCCAGGATGGCGTCCACTGACTTTAGCAGGAACTCCGGCGGGATGGAGGACATGACTTCCCGAATTCGATCCTCCAGTTCTTCCAATGTCCTCGGTTTGGTGCGGTAGACTTCTTCCTTTACCCACCCCCAAAGAAAGAAGTCGCACGGTGTCAAGTCGGGGCTCCTGGCCGGCCATTGATGTGGACCACGACGACCCATCCAACGCCCAGGGAAGTGGGCATCCAGCCACTCACGGACAACAAGAGCGAAGTGCGGAGGGGCGCCATCTTGCATAAATATCAGATCGTCGATGTTCTCCCATGTGCTGACAACCGGCCAGACCTCGTTTCGCAACATAGCAAGGTACCGCTCAGCATTCATGGTGTTGCGCAGAAGGAACGGGCCCACAACCTGATCTGAGGTCATACCACACCACACCGTTACACTGAACCGATTCTGCCGTTTTTCAGCGGTAACCGTGCGACTTCTTTCTTTGGGGGGGTAAAGGAAGAAGTCTACCGCACCAAACCGAGGACATTGGAAGAACTGGAGGACCGAATTCGGGAAGTCATGTCCTCCATCCCGCCGGAGTTCCTGCTAAAGTCAGTGGACGCCATTCCTGGGCGGCTCCAGAAGCTGGTGGAAAGAGTTGGAGCCCACATTGAATTTTAGAGAAAACCTACCATGTATGCCTACCTTTTCATATTATTTCTTCTGAAATAAATGGATAATATACGTATTTTTTTACCAATCCAAAATAGGGAGCTACTTTCCGCCCACCCTGTATACAGTATACTGTGTATACAAGGGGGTCTATATATATATATATATATATATATATATATATATATATACACAGTATGTATAATATATACAGGCCCTCTCAGAGGTTCAGAAAGGCCCGGACCGCTTCCAGCTTTTGAGGCCCATAGCTAAACCCAATTATTACTTTCACTGCAAAACATTGTATTCAAACCTGAACGTTTCTAAATTTGAGGACCCCCTTAAGCTTGAGGCCCAGGCCAAATGGCCCTCCTAGCCCCCCCCCTCTGATAGGCCCTGTATGTATATATATTTACTTTTGTTTACTTTTGTTGAGTTTGAACGACGGTTCAGGATCGACCTGCGGTCGACCCCTCTGCAGCATCCCGCCTCATTTGCGGGACTTGGTGGAGGAGGGAATTGCTCTCTGATCGCCTCCTGCCATCGTAGCCAGCCACGCATGGCTGGTCAGGGACTTTGCAAAAGAATCTGTCCAGCTGGTATATATATATATATATTATATATATATTATACAGTATAGCCGAATAGACGAAACAGAGAACGTAGCCAGCTCGAGAGAAAAATCAGAACACTATTTAGACAACGGAAACAAACCGTAAAAATTTTCCACAGGTGCAGAACTAAAACAAGAAGACTCAAACTTGAGAAAACTATGCGAAATAGGAGTGGACTTAAAACAAACATTCATCCATAAAAGGAGGAAAACAAGGTAGCAGAAATCATAAAAATAACCCAAAATATTTCTACACTTTTGCGAAAAGAAAAATGCAGTGAAAAGAGAGTATTGGTCCGTTGATAGATGGGGCGGCCGAATACACAAATGCCCCAGAAAAAATGAGCGAACTGCTTAAGGAACAATTTAATTCTATGTTTAGCACCCACAAGTCCGAGAAGAAAGTAGCAAATCCAGATGAATTTTTTGATATTGATACAAATCAGCCAAGAAAAAGTTTGGGCACGAACCTATTAATAGACTTAAGAGTTCTCGGAAGATGTTAGTAAGGCTCCATCACAAATGCGGGAAAATTTAGCTCCAGGGCCAGACACATGGAGTGTCACGTTTCTGAAAAAATGTAAAGAGAGTATTGCAAGCCGCTATACTTACGATGGATGAAATCACTCGACACAGGACAAATTCCACTTCCATTAAAGAACACAAATATTGCTACCATATTTAAACGAGGTAGCAGAGCAGTGCGTAAGAATTATCGGCCAGTAGCTTTCACCTTCAGCTTATAAAGTGCTTTGGACGTATAATTAGAGGCAAAATTACTAACTACCAACAAGAAAAGAATTTATGTAATCCAACCCAATATGGTTTCAGGGCTGGAAGATCATGCCTATCACAGCTATTAGACCACCAGGAGGAAATACTGAAAACATTATGTCGAGGGCAAAATATCGATATAAAATATACTGACTTTGCTAAAGCCTTCGATAAATGTGATCATAGAATTATAGCACACAATTTTATGAATACAGATATTACTGGGAAGTTGGAACCATAGATATTTAATTTTCTAACTCAAAGAACACAAAGAGTAGTAGTAAATGGAGTTAAATCTGAAGTCTCAGAAGTTATGAGCTCTGTCCCACAAGGTACAGTATTAGCTCCCTTGCTGTACATAATAATTATTCCAGACATTGATGCAGATATTAATTAAAGTATTGTATCATGTTTCGCTTCTAAGATATGATAATAAGAAAGTGTTACAGAATAAATGGTACAAAACTCTGCTCGCAAAAAGATAACACAAAACACAACAACTAGAAAAATAATGGAAATCATCTGAAGGAGCTAAGACAGCAGAAAAGCAAACATCATGTTAAAATTATGGGAGAGTCTAGTCCTACCAATAATTGAGAATTGCTCAGTACTCACAAGCCCATACAGAAAAGGAGACATTGCGAACTTAGAAGCCATACAAAGGACATTTACGTCTAAGACAGAGGAAACGAAAGGTAAAGATTACTGGTCTCGACTACAATCCTTGAAACTCTACTCTCTGGAAAGAAGACGCGAGCGATACACAATAATATACATAAAGAAAATACGTGAGGACTTTGTCCTTAACCTTAGAAATGGAATAGAAACACAGTGGAATGAGAGAAGAAGCAGATTTTGTCCCAGTTGCGGTGTGACAGGGAGTCATGAAAACGAGGATAGAAAATATCCTGGAATACGAGACCCAAAACTTTTTAATGTCCTGCCCAAAGAACTGAGGAACGTCCAGCACTCCAACCTGAATAACTTCAATAACCAGCTGGACAGGTTCCTGTGCACAATCCATGACCATCCATGAGTGGCTGGCTACGAGGGTAGGGGATCAGAAAGCAATTGCCTCCTCCACCAAATTCTGTAAATGAGGCAGGATGCTGCAGAGGGATCGACCACAGGTCGACCCTGAACTATCGTTCAAACCCTCATAAAGTATTTTATATATATATATTAGGGTTGTTCTTATTTGGCCTTAAATTTAAAATTTTGCGATTTTTATGAATGCACCCTCGGATATTGTGCGAATAGCTATAAAAATTAATCCTGTAAAGTTTGAGAGCGATCACATAATTTTTACTACTTCTCCCCGGTACTTTTGTATTCTCCCCCGGGAGAATCATAGGATAGTGTTGAACGTTTTTAGAAAATTGTCGTTGCAGAATGTCGTTGGATGGAACTGATATCTTCGGCATGTCAGTACTTTGTAGTTGAATTGTATAATAGGTCCCCCTCTACACGAGTATTAGCCCCTCGATGGGGGGGGGGCTCATGGACGCCCATCTCCCACTCATTGTTGCCTAGTTTGCAGAAGTCACGGTGGACTTGCGGGCGTCAGGGTAGCGCTGGCGGTGCGCCTCGATGACCTGGAGGAGGAAGTGACGCTGGTCCTCGTCCTTTGTCAGTGCCAGGGTGTAGTCCTGCATCATAACGACGCCGCGCTCGGCAAAGTCGTTAGTGAAGCGGAGACTCGCCACCCTCCGCGCGGCGGCGGCATACCTTTGGTCAGTGGGCCACTCCGCTGGGTCGGAGGACAGAAAGGCGCCGTCGATGCCTAGCACGTGGAACAAGAGCCTCGATGACTGGGTGACGAAATCCACGAGGGTCTTGCCGTCCATCACAGCCGGCTTCGGCTCGATGTCGACGGGCTTCGGGGAGCTGTCCGAGCCCTCCTGCTCCTCGAGCACCTTCACCATCATCCTCTTTTCTCCGCAGATGTGTTGTCGTCGAAGAAGGCGAGCGACACGAGTGACTCGCTCAGATACCACAGGTGCCGGCGAGCGCCTTGTTCTCGTAGCCGACGAGGTCCTGGAGGAGGGCAAGGTCGTTTACCGGGGCGGCGGCGGGGTTCGGTGAAGCGAACCAGGCCGGGACGTAAAGGGCAAGGTCGAAGTTGATGAATCGACTGAGACCGGTCCGCTCCCGCGCGGTGAGGACCAACTGTTCACGGAACAGGAACATCTTGAGGCAATAAATAGCCTTCGCCATCCAGCGCGCGCGGTGGAGGGCGCCTGGAAGCATGAACCGGATGCCGCGCGTGGGCACGCCGCCGAGGACGATAATGAACAGCTCCAAGAGCTCGCGGTAGTCATCGCGCGGCTGCTGTTGGGAGAGGTGGAAATGGTAGCGGGCAATGAGGTCGTCGCGCGCGTCCATGAGGGCCGCCGTGGCCTCCTCGTCGTCGATGACCAGGTGGCGCTCGGTGTTGATGGAATCCCACCGTTCCTTGAATAGCTTGAAGAGCTGGACGTTGGGACCGGAGGTAAAAGTTATGTAAATTTTGGAGGTGTGAACTACATATTTTTGAAGTTATTGATGTTCAAATCTCAAGACGTTTTTTTTGGGTCACCCGATATATATATATATATATATATATATATGATGAATAAAACCACGAAGGAAAGGAAACACAGAATGGTGCTCAAGCGCTTTCGTCTAATGACATCCTCAGGAACACTGAAGTACATAAAGAGTTACAGCCTATATATAGGTTACAGAAAAAAAAAAAAATATATACATATACATATATATATATATATATATATATACACAAGGTAGTGGCAGGTCATACTTATGTAATTCTTGGGAGAGAAAGTCAAGCATATCGTCAATCGGCACTTTTGTAAACAATGAACAAATGTCAAAACTGATCAATCTATCGTTAGTTTCAGTACGTGCATTATTCAATTTTTCAGTAAGATCCATGGAATTTTTTACATGTGAATCAGAGATAGTTCCGAGAATGGGGGACAAGACTTTGACAAGCCATTTGGAGAGTTTATAAGTAATAGAGCCCAACGAGCTAATAATAGGGCGCATAGGGTTGCCAGGTTTGTGGGTTTTAATAAGACCGTAAAGGTAAAGTGGACATGAAAAGCGGAATTAAGTCCTTATGATCTTTGAGAATGCGTTTCAAGCCACTATTAAATGATTTGATGACGTCATCTTGCGGGTTCTTCCTAAGTTTGCTGTATGTGGCGGGGTCATGGAGAAGCTCGTTCATCTTTCTGATGTAGTCCACTTTGTGTGTGTACATAGGGAAAGCCCAGGTTTTAAGTTTAGTATCTATCGGAAAAAAAAAACAATTTGTCCTACGTACACTTTTACTCGGGACATGACACCCCCACTAAGAAGGCCATTTTTTCTTCAATGTTTCTCCGCGCCCTTAGGATCGCCAGTCCGTCCGGAATACATCGATGCCGAATTAGAAAAAATCAACGGTATTGGAAGTGATCTGTGTTATCCATCTGCGTTTATGGAATCTTGTCTCAACAAGGCAAAACGAACTTTCTATCGTGTCAATAATAACACTCGTACTTTGTCAAAAAATATTTTAGTACTTCCATTTTTCCCGGGCTTTTTAGGCATTGCTAATGTACTTAAACTTTTGGATATTAATGTAGTATTTTCATATAACAATATTGTGAAAAATATCATAGTAAAAAATAGCCCTACCAATAATTCACGCATTATCTATAAAATTGGTTGTAAACAATGTGATTCCTTTTACATAAGTCAGACGGGAAAGGATTTGCACACACGTATAAAACAGCATCAATATTCCGTTAGAACAGGACAGTTGTCCAGTGCCCTTTTTGTCCATTTGTCAGAGTTATCCCACTGTATTGATTGGAATAATGCTTCAGTTTTATTTCACTCTAGCAACATTGTTAATAGAAATATTCTTGAGTCTGCCATTATCCAACTTACAAATAACTTCAACATAAGCAAAGGTCTTTTTCAACTCGATCCTGTTGTTTTGAATTCCTTCAGAACAGATTTAGATAAGAAGGGTAGAACGCTAAATCTTTGGTAAACTTGTATGCCACCCTAATAATTTTTATTTTTCAATTTTTATATACAAAAAAGGGCAGAGTGCTAAAACCCGGGCAGATTTCCAGTATAAATTTGTATATTTTTTTTATCTATAACATTGGTTGGAAACAATTCATTTAATCTTGTGCTAAAAATCGATAGTTTTTCCTTATAAATTTGTGTGCCCCTCCCACAATCCTTTAATTTTGTTTCTCCGTTTATTGTATATATATATGTTAACCCCCCCTTTATGGCCCTGAGTCGGTTCGGAGGCAAGCAACGGATGTTTCTTCTTTATACTTTTCTATAATTCTTTCTAATTCTTTTCTCTCGCTTTATGGGGTCGACACTCTGTTAATTCTTTTCTTCCAATAATAGAAGATAGCCCAACTCGAGGGGGAAAATAAAAACTTTCTCTTACTTTGGTTTACTTCTTAAAAATTACAGTTGGTACTCTGAATTTACAAGGGTAGAGGTTCGACCTCTTTCGACCATGGCTCAGGCCGGAATCTAAAAATATATTAAGGAGGCAAGGGGCTTCTGCCCCCTCCTAATGAGGTGCTAATCAGAAGTCTAATGCAGAAGTGCAATAAATGAAGTGCTAATCAGAAGTCTAATGCAGAAGTGCTATAATGAAGTGCTAATCAGAAGCGCTAATCTGAAGTCCAATGATGAAGTGCTAATCAGAAGTCTAATGCAGAAGTGCAATAAATGAAGTGCTAATCAGAAGCGCTAATCTGAAGTCTAATGCAGAAGTGAAGTAATTTTATAAGTACAGTATAATATAGTCTAATGTTTTGGGGGAGGACAGTTGAAGGTTAAATTTCCCCCCTTTTTAAACACATGATTTCAACTAAAAAGAATAAAAAATATAAAATAAAAAAGAACAGTAGTATCGCTGATTCTACATTTATGGAGGCGATATCATTTCGTAATAGTACAAATTTAGTACATGACTGAGTACGTATTAATTTTGGTTCATTACAATTACGATTACAATTACTAATTAATTCATATTCACTTATTATTGTTTTAATTACAATTCCATTAAAGTACATTCTTACATGATAAATTAAATCATTACATTTAATTACAATTTTAGCAAATTGTTAATTGACATATCTACTACTGAAATAATCTAAATAGGTGATACCATTGATATAATGAAGGGGAGTTAACCGTTGTTCTATAATTTAAAGGGGATTAACAACAATGTTATATATTTATAGTTAACAATAATTACGCCAAATTATGTTAAATAATATTAGAACCTGGTTGGTTATCAGAGTTTGAAAGCCTAATTAGCCAGCGATGAGGAAAGCGGAGGAAAATACGATATTTATGATAACGTAATACATAAGTAATACGGAATTTGAATGACAGTTAGGTAGAAATAGTAAGTACAAGTAATGAGAACGGGGATAACTATGTGACGTAAGCCGATAACGAACTAGTGGCCAGGCAGAGAAACAATACAGTATATTATAATAACATAACACATAATATAACATAACACATGATAATGTTATAAATTCGAATCAAAGCGAAAGGAGACTTTTTAACTTTGAGCGTTCGAATTCTGCTGCGATGAGCGGAATGTGATCTTGCTAAGCATTTATTCGAGTTCATCTCGGGAGGTCAATATAATTAAAAATAAAAATGAAAAAAATAATACGAGAACGTTTTTTCGCGTTCCCGAACGAACTGCGAAAGTTTTGCATTTCATGATTGACACGAGTAAAGATGATTATTTAATAAAAATTACATACGATAATGGTCAAGCTAAAATATGGACGTATGGGGGCGGGGATGAGATGCAAGACAATTCATAATTAATTATAATAACTTTTATAACAAATGGAAAATGGATGATGGATACGACTAAACCATAGAAAGGGTAGATCGTAGGGTTGTGACATGAACAAAAATAGGAAGCTACAAGTAAAATTATTATCCAAACTCGCGTTAAGCGATTTTGGTTCTTATGTAAAAATGGACAATGAATTCATATAATGATGGTGTAGGAATTGTTCATTGTTCACTTTTTACATTACTCTCCCCTTTTAAAAATGATATTTATACAATAATTTAATAGGGTACCATTAATACAATACAAATGAGAAAATAACATCCTAACAGGGTACCATTAATAAAATACAATGAGAAAATAACATCCTAACAGGGTACCATTAGTTACAATACAAATTTTATACAGAACGATTTCGCGTGGTCGAGTACAATGCAGAGTATCCAAATTTTAAAATGACACTTGCTTACAAAATATAAAAAAATCAAAGATTAATACTTTAATTTAGATAAACAATTAAGCTAGACAAAGAATGATATTGTAAAATGTTTAGCAAAATTTTATTATTTTTTTCTCTGTGGGGAAAATTAAATTCACAATGAATAGGTAAGAGGGAAAAATATAAATCGTACAATCTATAAACTAATTTTTATTGACTAGTGTAGGTAAAAATAGAATTACGTAATGGATGATGTATAGACCTGTGGTCTAGTGTTTATTTTTGTGTACTAGGTATAAAGTGTGTAGCTGATAATTTCGAGACAGATTGTTAAATTAACTGTATAAATGCATGAGCGAGAATTTATATATAGTAAGCAAAAATGATTAAGACTAAATAGCATAAGTTGCACTTACGTAATGAAATAGTTTTATTGTGATATTCAATGATTTTAGCATCAGGTTTGTATATATATATAGTATATATATAGTGTGCATGCATTTTTATTGACTGTTGTAGGTACAAATCGAATTACGTAGTGGATGATGTATAGACCTGTGGTCAAATGTGTAGGGATTTGAAAGGTTTTTTGAATTAACAAAGTTTAAAAATGATGTATAATAATTTAAGATGGGTTATAAAATCTTTTAAGTTTAAGTCAATTATTGTTATTGTTATTATTATTATTATTATTATTATCATTATTACAAAATCCTTTAAGCTCAAGGTCAATTATTATAAAATCTAATTACAGGTAAATTTTTCATTAAAAATTTTTATATAATAAAAAAAATATTAAAAAGGGTTTAATAATTTTTGCAGGTTAAGTAGAAAAATCATACTCTTTCGTTGAATGTTGATAGAATTTTGAATTATTTGATATTTTAGTCTGAAAACTTGTTTGCATATAGACAAATACATCTGTTTTATTGCGTAGAAGTTTTATTAAAAATTAAATGACTGAAATTTAGGGTATGTGCGGTCATACGGGTAAATTTCCCGATCGTACAGAGCAGGATAAATTAGGTACATGATCGATTAATTGTTACGCTATTTCTGTCATCATATAATCAAAATAATTATAAAACTCGTTAAAAACTTTTGTAAAAACGGTTTTGGTCGACACTGGGTTCAACTGGGGTTGGGGTGTTAAAATAAAAATAAAAATAAAAAAACAAAGTTTGGAGTACTACATTCGGGGGAATTGAGTGACTAAGCGGGGGATATACGTCTGAAATTGACAATAAGTTTTTCGTAAGCTTTTTTTTTTTTTTTTTTTTTTTTTTTTAAAGATTGCTTGTCACACTACTTAGAACAAAAACTAAAAAAAGTTGAACAAAACGGAGGGACGGCATGTTCCTCATATACATTACAATACTTACCAAAATCGTTACAAACAATTGTAAAAACGGTTTTGTGACAATGAATTACATAACTATATATCTATATACGTAACAATGGCATGAAAAGAAAAGACAGATAGGTCAATTTTCTTCTCACAAACACAAAAAAAGGTTGAATTAAATTCTTTTGAACAACAAAAAAAAAGGTTGAATTAAATTCTTAAATTACATTTTCTTAAATTACAAAGGAAAAGTTGAATTCAATTGACTGCATTGAAAACTTGGGACTTGAAAACTAACTTCGACTTAAAAACTAATTTTGACTTGAACTCTCTGACTTCGAATAAATTTCTCTGACTTGAAATAAATCTCTCTGACTTCAAGTAAAACTCTGACTTGAGCTAAAACTGTCTGACTTCAAATAAAACTGTCTGACTTGAAATAAATCTCTCTGACTTGAAATAAATCTCTGACTTCAAGTAAAACTCTCTGACTTCAAATAAAACTGAAATCTCTGGGGCGGTTGTCCCTCTTGGATGCAACCTATTGAACTGAAAACTGATTTGCAACTTATTTGCAAATAAAACTGACTCGAAACTACTTCGAGTATCTTTATAAATCTCTGGGGTTTGGTTGTCCCTCTTGGATGCAACCTTCTGACTTGACCTCTTATCAAGTATTCTGAAACTATCTGACTTGAACTCTTATCAAGTAGTATCTTGAAACTTAAACTGTCTAACTTGAAACTGCTTCAAGTATTTCTATAAATCTCTAAACTCTGTAAACTCTCTCTCTCTTAATTTGCAAGTCAATTCAATTCAGTAATTGAAAAAAAATTTGCAAACAAAAAATAAAAAAAAGGTAAACAACATTTCACTCTAATGTACGGGAAGGTACATAAAAGAAAATTATTCTATACTGAATATAACAGTGAAAATAACTGAAATTCTCTCTCTGAAATTAACTCTGTTACAATTAACTTTGTTACAATTAACTTTGTTACAATTAACTCTGTTACAATTAACTCTGTTACAATTAACTCTGTGTTACAATTTCTATTTCACTAAAAAAAAATGTATCACTGGTGTCTGAAATGTTCACTGTGTTTTGTGTTAAATTCTGGCTCCATACTAAATATTAACTGTTAATAGTACTGATTTTTTTTTCAAGTGTTTATAAATTTCTTAAAAAAAACAACTCTTACTTAACAAGATTCCTACGGCGAAATCCTTAGAGACGTGTCCTGAAGACGTCTTGCTGGCTACTTGTTCCTGGATGAAAACTAGGCGTGAAGAACTTGGAGTCGTGACACACCGGTCAAGGGTGGATGTTACGAACTAGAAGTCGTGACACGCCGGTCGACTGGTTTTATCCTGATGCAGGGTAATTTCTATTCTTGGCCAAAGAGTGGCCTCTTCTTAAAATCTTCTTGTTAAACATCTTCTTGTTAAACATCTTCTGGTTAAACATCTTCTGGTTAAACATCTTCTGGTTAAAATCTTCTGGTTAAAATCTTCTGGTTAAAATAATCTTCTTAAGATCCTGGTAAAGGGTCTCCAGTTTGTTAGAATCCTCTTCTTAAAATCTTCTTAAAATCTTCTTCTAATCCTGATATCCTGGCATGGGTCTGGGGTGTCCCGTATAGACGAGGCGTTCTAATTAAGGGGCAAGGGGCCTCTGCCCCCTCCCCCGCAGCGAGGCTGCAGTCCAAAGAAGTCTCGTAATGAAGTTCTCTGATGAAGTCCAAATCTGAAGTCTAATGGTGAAGTGCAATAAATGAAGTGCTAATCAGAAGCGCTAATCTGAAGTCTAATGCAGAAGTGAAGTAATTTTATAAGTACAGTATAATATAGTCTAATGTTTTGGGGGAGGACAGTTGAAGGTTAAATTTCCCCCCTTTTTAAACACATGATTTCAACTAAAAAGAATAAAAAATAAAAAAATAAAAAAGAACAGTAGTATCGCTGATTCTACATTTATGGAGGCGATATCATTTCGTAATAGTACAAATTTAGTACATGATTGAGTACGTATTAATTTTGGTTCATTACAATTACGATTACAATTACTAATATTAATATTCACTTATTATTGTTTTAATTACAATTCCATTAAAGTACATTCTTACATGATAAATTAAATCATTACATTTAATTACAATTTTAGCAAATTGTTAATTGACATATCTACTACTGAAATAATCTAAATAGGTGATACCATTGATATAATGAAGGGGAGTTAACCGTTGTTCTATAATTTAAAGGGGATTAACAACAATGTTATATATTTATAGTTAATAATAATTACGCCAAATTATGTTAAATAATATTAGAACCTGGTTGGTTATCAGAGTTTGAAAGTCTAATTAGCCAGCGATGAGGAAAGCGGAGGAAAATACGATATTTATGATAACGTAATACATAAGTAATACGGAATTTGAATGACAGTTAGGTAGAAATAGTAAGTACAAGTAATGAGAACGGGGATAACTATGTGACGTAAGCCGATAACGAACTAGTGGCCAGGCAGAGAAACAATACAGTATATTATAATAACATAACACATAATATAACATAACACATGATAATGTTATAAATTCGAATCAAAGCGAAAGGAGACTTTTTAACTTTGAGCGTTCGAATTCTGCTGCGATGAGCGGAATGTGATCTTGCTAAGCATTTATTCGAGTTCATCTCGGGAGGTCAATATAATTAAAAATAAAAATGAAAAAATAATACGAGAACGTTTTTTCGCGTTCCCGAACGAACTGCGAAAGTTTTGCATTTCATGATTGACACGAGTAAAGATGATTATTTAATAAAAATTACATACGATAATGGTCAAGCTAAAATATGGACGTATGGGGGGGGGGATGAGATGCAAGACAATTCATAGTTAATTATAATAACTTTTATAACAAATGGAAAATGGATGATGGATACGACTAAACCATAGAAAGGGTAGATCGTAGGGTTGTGACATGAACAAAAATAGGAAGCTACAAGTAAAATTATTATCCAAACTCGCGTTAAGCGATTTTGGTTCTTATGTAAAAATGGACAATGAATTCATATATATTTTTTTTCTGTAACCTACAGGGTGGGCGGAAAGTAGCTCCCTATTTTGGATTGGTAAAAAAATACGTATATTATCCATTTATTTCAGAAGAAATAATATGAAAAGGTAGGCATACATGGTAGGTTTTCTCTAAAATTCAATGTGGGCTCCAACTCTTTCCACCAGCTTCTGGAGCCGCCCAGGAATGGCGTCCACTGACTTTAGCAGGAACTCCGGCGGGATGGAGGACATGACTTCCCGAATTCGGTCCTCCAGTTCTTCCAATGTCCTCGGTTTGGTGCGGTAGACTTCTTCCTTTACCCACCCCCAAAGAAAGAAGTCGCACGGTGTCAAGTCGGGGCTCCTGGCTGGCCATTGATGTGGACCACGACGACCCATCCAACGCCCAGGGAAGTGGGCATCCAGCCACTCACGGACAACAAGAGCGAAGTGCGGAGGGGCGCCATCTTGCATAAATATCAGATCGTCGATGTTCTCCCATGTGCTGACAACCGGCCAGACCTCGTTTCGCAACATAGCAAGGTACCGCTCAGCATTCATGGTGTTGCGCAGAAGGAACGGGCCCACAACCTGATCTGAGGTCATACCACACCACACCGTTACACTGAACCGATTCTGCCGTTTTTCAGCGGTAACCGTGCGACTTCTTTCTTTGGGGGTGGGTAAAGGAAGAAGTCTACCGCACCAAACCGAGGACATTGGAAGAACTGGAGGACCGAATTCGGGAAGTCATGTCCTCCATCCCGCCGGAGTTCCTGCTAAAGTCAGTGGACGCCATTCCTGGGCGGCTCCAGAAGCTGGTGGAAAGAGTTGGAGCCCACATTGAATTTTAGAGAAAACCTACCATGTATGCCTACCTTTTCATATTATTTTTTCTGAAATAAATGAATAATATACGTATTTTTTTACCAATCCAAAATAGGGAGCTACTTTCCGCCCACCCTGTATATATAGGCTGTAACTCTTTATGTACTTCAGTGTTCCTGAGGATGTCATTAGATGAAAGCGCTTGAGCATCATTCTGTGTTTCCTTTCCTTCGTGGTTTTATTCATCATAAATATTTTTCACGTGTTACTTTCGTGAAATAATTTTCATATATATATGTATTTAATTATCGATGCATTCATAGTTTAAGTGGAAGTATGAAGAGTTAAACATATAACATATAGAGCACCATTCCGCCCACACGCCCATTTCAGGGTACGAGCAGCTCGCAGCAGCATTGCCAAGCAAATAGGGGGTCAAAGTACTGACGAGGCTTTCGTACGTGGTTCATCACCACTGAAAGCAATAATGCTCTGTTAGTCTAATTCAAAGAACATCTATATCCGTATTCAATTTACTGCAATTTTCGTTAGTTTCTACAGTACTGCAGACGCTCCCAGTTATTATCAGTCTTGGTCCAATGGTCCATGATTCTTCGGGAATAAGATTCACTGCAATTTGTGTTTCCCCCCCCTAAGGCAGCACAAATTTACCTGTATCAATCACAGTCACACTCGTATTTTCTCAGGCTTGCTCTTCACAAACTGGGTCAAAAATTACAAGTATCCGCAATCACAAACCGTCCGTATACAGACCTGTATTTAGTTTAGAATAATACTTGTATATCTGTAAACTTAACAAGGAAAAAACACTGTACAGTATTTGTAAACTCAACTATATATATAACCTTAACCTTTGGTTAGCTTCCGCCCGAATTGTTCATTCTGACGAAGGTCAAGCTTTTCACTCCACCTTAGACCTACAGTTTAACGTGGAATCCGAACCACGCCCCATCAGCAGCCCTGCGTCTTAACCACTAGGCCACCTAGGGTACCCATTTATCTACCAACCCCTTTCTTTATTGTGCGGAAGGATGAACAGCTGGGTTTTGCTGCGCGCCGGCTGCCGTCGGGTCTCGAACCCGGGGCCGATGGATTCGTAGTCAGCGACGCTAACCACTACACTACCGAGGCGAGTATATATTATATATATATATATATATATATATATATACACAAACTCAGAATGGTTCCCTGAGAACATTATATGTTAAACACAGACCGTGCATGGAACAAGGAACTCTTCTGGGAAAATTAAATCCACTATAGTCCGAATAAGTAATGGTAAATGACAAATACCATAGTTTTTTTCCTTTTTCATGATTTTAGCCCGACGTGGGCAACGGGTCTCTCGCAAAGAGATCCCATAAATATAGCTTCCCTCACCAGCTATCTGCAAAGCAGACAGGATCCAGCTTTGGGACGTGGATCTAGGGTTTAAAGCAAGCCTAGATCCCTACACTCAGAACCTCTATATAAGTAAAAGACTCGTTGCATTCACGTCGTGTTGAATAAATCAAAGAAAAAGGGGGTAACTATTGTATTTTTAGCCAAAAAAAAAAACCAAAACTTAAACCTCAACCGGGACATTGAGCGTCCACTTTTCAAGGCACGAAACACGTCCGTTTAGTATACACAAACTCAGAATGGTTCCCTGAGAACATTATATGTTAAACACAGACCGTGCATGGAACAAGGAACTCTTCTGGGAAAATTAAATCCACTATAGTCCGAATAAGTAATGGTAAATGACAAATACCATAGTTTTTTTCCTTTTTCATGATTTTAGCCCGACGTGGGCAACGGGTCTCTCGCAAAGAGATCCCATAAATATAGCTTCCCTCACCAGCTATCTGCAAAGCAGACAGGATCCAGCTTGTTCCATGCACGGTCTGTGTTTAACATATAATGTTCTCAGGGAACCATTCTGAGTTTGTGTATACTAAACGGACGTGTTTCGTGCCTTGAAAAGTGGACGCTCAATGTCCCGGTTGAGGTTTAAGTTTTGGTTTTTTTTTTTGGCTAAAAATACAATAGTTACCCCCTTTTTCTTTGATTTATTCAACACGACGTGAATGCAACGAGTCTTTTACTTATATAGAGGTTCTGAGTGTAGGGATCTAGGCTTGCTTTAAACCCTAGATCCACGTCCCAAAGCTGGATCCTGTCTGCTTTGCAGATAGCTGGTGAGGGAAGCTATATTTATGGGATCTCTTTGCGAGAGACCCGTTGCCCACGTCGGGCTAAAATCATGAAAAAGGAAAAAAACTATGGTATTTGTCATTTACCATTACTTATTCGGACTATAGTGGATTTAATTTTCCCAGAAGAGTTCCTTGTTCCATGCACGGTCTGTGTTTAACATATATATATAATAATATATATATATATATATAAAGAATTAGAGACTGGAGCCTTCGCGTGTGATTGATTGGTTTCAGTGATTCTTATTTTCGTATCACATGAAAATTAGAATTTACATTTCGGCCAATTTAAAAGAAATTCATAATTCCTTCGAGTGAGCAGCTGCATTTACTCTTTTTATAAATGACCTTTGATTGCATGACACACTTTCTCTCTCTCTCTCTCTGTTTTTCATATATTTTATGATACTTATTTTATGAGGGTTTGAACGACTTTTTTAGGATCGACCTGCGGTCAACCCCTCCGCAGCATTTCGCCTCATTTACGGAATTTGATGGAGGAGGGAATTGTTTTCCGTTCTCCTCCTACCCTCGTAGCCAGGCTCCTACTCTCCAAGTTATTGAGGTTGGTGTGCTGGAGGTTCCTCAGTTCTCTGGGTAGGACATTAAAAAGTTTTGGGTCTCGTATTCCGAGGGTATTTTCTATCCTCGTTTTCATGCTCCTTTGTCCCACTGCAGCTGCGAGAGGTGCAGAATGTGCCTCTTCTCTCATTCCACTGTCTTTCTGTTTCATTTCTAAAATTAAAGACACACTCCTCGAGTATTTTCTTTACAGTATGTATATTATTGTGTACCGCTTGCCTCTTCTTTTCAGCGAATAGAGCTTCAGAGATTGTAGTCGAGACCAGTAGTCTTCACTTTTCGTTTCCTCTATCTTGTTTCCTCTATCTTGTGCACTTGTGGGTACTGAGCAATAGTCAATTATTGGTAGGACTAGACTTCCATAATTTGAGCATAACGTTTGCTTTTCTGCTGCGGAAGTTCCTCCAGGTGATTCCCATTATTTTTCTGGTCGTTGTAATTTTAATGTTATAGTACTCTCTGAATTCTGCATCCAATGACATTATTACTCCAAGGTCCCTGACTTGGGGGTTTGGTGTTATATGTTTGGCTTGCAGAGTTTTGTATCCTTTATTCTGTAGCACCTCGTTAGTACCATATATATATATATATATATAATATATATATATATATATATTATATATATATATGATACACACAGACCGTGCATGGAACAAGGAACTCTTCTGGGATAATTAAATCCACTATAGTCCGAATAAGTAATGGTAAATGACAAATACCATAGTTTTTCCTTTTCATGATGCTAGCCCGACGAGGTCTGTGTGTATCATAAAAAACTCAGGGGACCATTCTGAGTTCATTCCCATATATATATATATATGTACAGTATATATCGTAAAGATGGTAAATATAATCATTGCAAGCTGATGAACTCTAAATTTTAATGAACACAATCTTTTGAAAGACTTATTTGAAAAAACTTCAAACGTGATTTTCATTTCACCCACTTGATAATTTTCCTTTCATGTTGTAGATCAAATGATCTTCGTTTAATTGAATTCGTAAGTAAATGCAAACCTTTATTCTGTAAGAACGTTTTTCTCCTGATTAATTTTAGTACCTTCTTATGAAATCCTTTTGATGAAGGAAGAATGTGGAATAATTTTCTAGATATTTATGTTAGAAATAGATTTTAAAGGGCTCTCCATGACAGTAGGTCCACTAAACTTTAGAAACCTTCATGAAACGTTTATAGACTCTCTTAATAAAACGTTTGGGAAACGAACATTGCTTACAGGGAGCTGTTAATTACCATGGCTTGTAATTCTCATAGTAATTAAAGATCTTTCTTAATATGATTATCGTCAAAGTTTATTTTTGTGCGAGTGTGATGCGTATGCGAGAGGTATCAAACGCATTTTATTTATAAGTTTGTATTAATATACTTATTATCACTCTACATTCTCAAGTGGGATTGACATTTACACTCAAAATAAAACCTTCTAAATTTAGAACTTATAACTTCTTTTTAAGGGTACATTCTTGGAGAAGTTTTTCCTTCTTTTGAGTATCAAAACTTCTTTTCAGATGATATAATAAATTTTTTTAATGATACGTAACTTCTTTATATAGAAGAAATGGTCTTCAAAACTTCTTTTTTTGAGTGATTTTGAGACACTAGAAGGTAATATTTCTATTATATATATAGAAGGTTGCGGGAAGTGTTTGTTTTCTGTGTACTTTAGCGTTTTGTGTTATATTAAGTATTTAAAATGTCTAAACAATTATGTTAAACGATATTTTGGCATTTTAAGTATTTAGTATCATCCACAACGTTTAGCCAAATACCTATCTATCCCATTAGATGGCCTGAACTACTATGTATGAAAGAGTCGAGTATGAATGCATTTAATATGAGAAGTGGACATTTAAAGTGCCCAACCTCTTATTAAATTTGTTGTAACACTTGCACCCATTGTTCTTCATCTATAAATTCATTGCTCTCGTACGCATCTTACAGACATTAATAAATAATTTGCACTATATATTCCTATGTTCTCCTTTCTGATTTAATCTCTTTTAATATTCTGATTGCGTTCATAAGCTCAGGATTAGAAATTCCTCCGATGCGGATGTCACAATTAAACGTGGACGAAAATATAAATTCCAATATAGCATTAGTTCGCGTATTAGTTCTGCAGATTTTCGGTAATGTGCGTGAAGTAGATAGTATGGGATACGTTTATTACGTACTTTATCAGCCTTGCTCATTCCCATTTCAGTCTTCGTCCAAGAAAAAGAAATCCAAAAGTGGGAATCTCAAAGCAGTCAATTCTCAGATGGTTCCATTCTCATTCTCACTGTAGGATTTCACACTTCATTAGTTAGATTTTCCACAGAAAATACCCCTCGGGTCCACGATTGCGTTACAGTCTGCTTTTTACTGTTTCCCAAATTGAAAACTCTTTTCTAATATCTGGAATTTCTACTTTGAGTATTCCATTTTCAGGACCGTGAATAGATGCCAAGTGGGAATAGTCAGAATAGGGTACATTACAAAATATAATAATGTGGGTAAAATCTGTAAATTTTCTCTTTTCTAACCTGTTTTTATGAGCATTATTTGTTTTTATTTATTTTTTTTTTATTTATTTACAAATATATACAGTTTTTAGAGATGAGCATAATTTCATTATAAAATACAGAGGCTGTATACAGTTGTAAACTGCCTTTAGCAAATGTGCACACTTTACAGACAGAAATCTACTAATTAGATAATATTATAATAATTATATAATAGATATGATTACAAGATTTTTGTAATAGGCTTAAATAATAAAAGGAACTTACAGACTAGGACATACAGGGTGATCCGTTTGAGTATGGATAAAATAAAAACGCTGTGAGAATCTACCAAGAAGTGATATAGCGCTCATCTGTTGCACGTGTGGTCATAAAATGTGGGAGTTTGTAATAGGCTATGCCATCCGCTGCCAGACGCACGAGCGCCATCTCCTGTCAGACTTATGAGACATATGCCAATTTCGAAGATGGCGGTGAATGTACAACAACGTGCGAAGTGTGTTATTTGGTTTGCTAAGTTTGAGAGTGTGACAGCGGTACAGCGTGAGTTTCGCCGTGTGTATGGTGTTCGAAAAGCTCCTAAATACGACTCCATAGTGCAGTGGTACCGCACATTTGAAGAAACGGGGTCTATCACTCGTTATGACCTCTGTCGTGTCCGGAAGGGGGGGGGGGGTTCATGTTGAAGACTAATTAGGTTTGTCACAATCTGAATCTACCATCTTTGTGGGCGTTGTTTGCCCATATTAAACTATACAATGTTACTATTTCCATTTCACATCGATTTCATTTCATCCATACCTAAACGGATCACCCTGTATACTTATATTAAGAGCTAAATACAACGAATAATGAAACCAATATAAAACTGTAAGGAACTTACAAACTAGGATATATATTTTTATTAGACACTCAGTACAAAAAAAATGAAATGTGGCGGTGTGGTGAAAAGCGATAGGAGAGATTTTTAGAAGAAGGATAATGAGAATTTTAGCAAGGAGAAAGAAAGGATTGCATTCAGTAACTTTCAAATTTGTCAAATTTTAATCGCTTTATAAAAGATGAGAGAGCATTGATTGTTTTTAATTCATTCGGTAGATTGTTCCATAATTGCACAGCTTAAATAAGTGTAAAAATTTCCATTACATTGAAGAGTATAGTTTGCCTTTGAGATATATTCACTCTTCATATACCTTGTTTGATGTTCGTTACGTATCTGATTGTTCATTATATTCTCGATTAATATGGTCGGAGGAGATTGTTTTGTAATTGAACATTAGGGAGCACGTATGTATTTCAAATATGTCTGTAAATTTTAATATACGCATTTGCTTGAAGATTCCTGATGTGTGAGCATAATAATCACTCTTGTTTATTCCCCTAATAATTCTCTTTTGGCTTATGATTAAAGGATTGATAATGAAATCACATGCACTCCCATATGCGCTAATACTGTATGAGGTGTAGATAAAATAGACAGAAGTGTATTTGTGGGAAGAAAATGTAATTTTGTTAATATAAATGAGAATTTTGATAGTTTATGATCTATATTTTCAATATATTGACGAAAGGATAGTCTGTCTTAAGCAGAACGCCTAATAATTTCCATTCAGTGACGTGCGATATGAAATCTAATATTAATTTCTTCTTTTGTGATTACCAGGAAGCTTGTTTTGTTTTTATTTGAGGGTAATTTATTGGCTTTCAGCCAGTCGCGTACTCTTACGATGTCTCTATTTACTATTTCGTCAAGAGATGTGAGATCGCTGTCTGAGTATATCGGGGAGGTGTCATCCGCATAATGGAAACCTTTCCTGTCATAAGAGTTGTGGAAGTACAGTAATTTCTGTAGATCAGAAATAGTAGGGCCCAAAATGCTTCCTCGTGGAACTCCATTTCTGATTTTTAGTTCGGCGGTGATGATGTTATGATGTTGTATGGGTATGATTTAAACCAATTTAGAGGAACGTCATTTATGCCATAATGAGATAATTTATATGTCGTAGGAGATTGTATCAGAGGCTTTAGATAGGTTCATAAGCAAGAGGACAGAAGACTCTTTATTATTAAGGTTTTTATATTGCACATATAATACGGCTGTAGTCGCGTTGCTTGTTTTATAGCCCTTCCTAAACCAAATTGATACTTCGATATGAGGCTATTTTCCTCGAAATATTTCGAATGCTGCGTGTACACAATTTTTTTCAAATATTACTGTAGGTCGATAGTTCGAAGGTAGTGATTTGTCTCCTGATTTGAATATTGGACAAACTCGTGCCTTTTTACTGTAAGTACGTTAGAGAAGATGTCATGACGGAGATACGAGTTGAATAATATTGATAAGGAGAGAGATAAAGTAGCCGAGCAGTATTTAAAGACAGCATTTGGAATAGAATCGACGTGACATGATTTGTTTTAAGGGTGGAAATAGCCGTTTTGACATCTCTGGGAGGAACAGGAGAGAAGGAGAAAATATGAACTGGGGGATTATCAAGATATTCTTCGTAGATGCGTGTCGAAGACGGTATGAGATCAGCTGTATTTTTTCCCACGGTTGAAAATTACTTATTTAGATGATTGATTACAGTATATCTAATGGTTCGTTATAATTGGTATTATTTATCGTTATATTTGTGAGAAAACAACTTTTCTTTCCCTATGTAAAGTTTCATTGATAAGTTTCCATTGTTCTTTAGAATCACCTTTTTTATTCCTCAAATTTGTTGCTGTAGTATTCTGATTTTGCTTTTCTGATCAGGGTATTTAGTTTGTATATTTAATTTGTAAATTTCTTCGGGCATTGGGCATTTTTTGACGTGTTTATAGATAAAGTGTTTTTGCCATATAGCTTTTATAATGTTATAATGTTATAATGTTTCAGACCAACAAAGACCCTAGGATCCACTAATGGCTGGTCTACCTAACTGTGTTCGTAATTGTGTATTGTGCATGTCCTCCGTGGTGGCGGAGGGGACCTACAATTTTACGTGGGTTCCGAACCACAAAGAACATAAGAACATATGAAATTTTTATAGTGGGCACACTAGGAAAGGTTTATGTACCCATGGTTTATTTTGCCTTTTATGGGTCATGTTTATAGTGGTCACTGGACAAAGCTCGTTGAATGTATCATATAGTATATCTGAAAACTTAAAAAGTTTTTCATTTATGTCGTGAGCCCCTTTGAAGACTTCGGACCTATAATTTATTGGGTCTAATTTCTGTTTCAGACCTTTTCAATTTTCATTTATTTTTCTGCCTTTCATTCTTACGCGATCTGTCTCCAAGGTTGTATGACCCTCATTTAACGCTAAGCCAGCCGAAATGGTCAAAGATCCTTAGCAGAAGTATACCGGCTGTATGGTTTAGATGACCTTTACACCATATATGGTCTATTAAGGTTGAGTGTCCTATAGGAGTCGAACACGTGTAGCTCGCATAATGGCTGGGCAGAAGCCATACGTTAGGTTCTGTTTGTGAGTTTTCTAGGGTCTCTGTGTTTATTACATTTTAAGAGATCAGAATTGAAGTCGCCCAGGAAGATTGCTTTATGCTGTTTTATATTATTATGATTTGAAATAAAGTCACTGTTCTTCAGGAAATGGATAAAATCTCCATTTTCAGGCCGGTGGATACAAATTATATTTAAATTAGCATTTTTAGGGTTATATTTACGGCGTATGTTTCAATAGAATCGGAAATTAATGTAAGATCAGTGATTTGTGTGCATGGAATGGATATATGTATACAAATTGAAACCCCCTCATTTCCTGCCGTTGCGATATGTCTGAAAACATTTATACCAAACCAAAGGGTATAAGTCTTTAGTTGTTTCTCTTTTATGTATGCTTCCGTTAGGACTAAGATAGACAATTCTGTTCCGATTAATTGTAATGAATTTTTTCGCTCTTCAAAATTAGAAGGTATGCTTCTTATGTTCAGAGTTACTGTAGTATCATAAACTTATTAATGAAATTCAGATAGTCAGAATCTATGTCATTTATATTATAATAAACACTCTCGGAGACAATATGTGACAGATTAAAAATATTCATCATCACCTTTGTGTTTATCTCGTAACAGTTCTAAAAGGCTCGGAAGGCCTTTCAGGGAAGTATGAAATGTACTTAGGAATTCGACCAGGAAGAGAAACCAATAAGCTGAAAGGAAAGGGAAATTTGGGGAGGATGTTACAAATGAAGTGTACAGCAAGTCAATTTTCTCTTTGGGAATCATATATTGATTGGGTTTTCCAATAGTAACATGAGCAAATGAAAATAATAGCAGGTCTAAGTAATAAGAACAATCGTAATATTAATAACACTGTTCAAGAATATGTTTTTTCTCAGATGATAGTAGTTGTTTCCTTTGCATTTTTCATCTCTGATTACGAAAATGCTAACGAAATTTTGCTATCACGTCATGTTTTCGAGAAATTTGAAGCTCAATTCTTGACCAAATTTGTATATACTGTACTGTAGATGATAAATTCAACAAATTATTAAAACTGCACCTACCCCAAAGCTGAGAGTATCCCAGCAGAAAATGTGATGTAATTTCTGCTCCTGACACGTTCAAACCTGTCGTGACTTGTCAATTTTCCTTCTACTTGCAGTTATGAGTCATTCAGTCTGCCGCAAACTGCTTCATGGTGCGGGTCTGTTCATGTGCAGTGAAGTTTGATTTTATAATTTTTTTCCCATTTACCTAATCATTTAATTGTGCAGGTGTTACACAAAATAGCGCCTTGAAGGAAAAAAGGATAAATTAAAATGTTGCGTAAATGTGTGAACAATCCTAACAGCTTCTGTTACGTGTGCGATGATTACGTGAGACAAGATCATAAAAGAAACATTACTCCCTTAGTTAAAAAAACTTATGAGCTCTATTTCGGCTGCAAAATCGGGGATCAAGATAAGGTTGGGCTCCCCATATATGCTGTGCGCGTTGTGCTGTAACCCTCAGGGGTTGGCTAAAAGGTACTAGTACCTCCATGCCATTTTCAGTCCCCATGATTTGGAGAGAGCAAAAAGATCACTTCAAAGATTGTTATTTTTGTTTAACTAAGAGCAGTGGTTTTTCATTGAAAAATAAGAAAAGTGAATACCCGAATCTGCCTTCCGCAATGCGACCAATAGTAGGCTACATTGTGAAACTCTACAAGTTCCTAAGCCCTCTGGATCGTGGAACTTAGATGATGATAATGATGATGAACCTGCTGAAAATGAGCCTATGGAATTGTCAGATAAAGATGAAGCGTATCGACAAACTCAAGAAAAAGAGCCTCACTTGATAACTCTACCTGAGCTTAATGATCTGGTTCCAGAGTTGAATTTATCGAAACATCAAGCAAAACTTTTAGGGCCCACATTACAAGGATAAACTTGCTTGCAAACGATACCAGCGGTCCAGCATATTCGTTTTTCGCAAACGCCAAAAAAATATATCAAAATTCTAGGACACGAGCATAAACCTTTAGAATGGCGACTTTTCATCGATTCGTCAAACTTAGTTTGAAGGCTGTCCTGTTGCATACTGGAAATATCTATCCTTCAGTTCCTGTTGGACATGCTGTCCATATGAAAGAGTCGTATGAAAATATGGAATTTCTCCTGAATAAAATAAATTATAAAAGGTACAACTAGCATATCTCCGGTGATCTCAGTCATTGGACTGCTTCATGGTTTTACAGCTTCGATATACAAAATATTGCTGTTTTCTTTGTGAATGGGACAACAGAGCAAAGAATTCTCATTACACTGTTAAGAACTGGCCACCTCATCAATCTTTCACTCATGGGCAAAAAAATGTTGCGTGCCATAAATTGGTGGATCCATAAAAAGTTTACTTGCCACCTTTACACATCAAACTAGGATTGATGAAAAATTTTGTTAAGGCAATGAACAGAGCAGGAGATGGATTCCAGTGCTTGACACAAAAATTTCACCTGATTAGTGATGCCAAAAGAAAAGGGAATTTTCGTTGGTCCACAAATAAAAGCGTTATTGAAAGATGGTGTCTTTGATAAAATCCTAAATGAATCTGAGAAAACAGCTTGGAATGTTTTTAAAGCAGTGACCCAGAACTTCTTAGGCAACAAAAAATCGCCTAACTATGCAGAATTGGTTGAAGAACTTCAAGCTTATAGATCATTGGGGTGTAATACAATTTAAAAATTCATTTTCTGCATTCGCACTTGGATTTTTTCCCACCAAACCTGGGAGATATCAGCGATGAACATGGAGAGCGGTTTCATCAGAATATTTCTGCGATGGAGAAACGATACCAGGGCAAGTGGAATCCAAACAATGCTGGCTGATTACTGCTGGATGCTAGTAAGGGAAGCTTCAGATGTCACTTACAAGCAAAAATCATCAAGAAAAACATTTTAAGTAAATAAAAAAACTATTTTAATATTGTCTTTGTGTGTAGATTATTGTATTATATTCGAATATAAAAAAAAAGTTATTTTCTCAAAAACTTGACGTGATAACAAAATTTCGTGGTCATTTTCTTAATCAGCGCGCAAAAATCTATATGAATCACCAGATTTTATTTGAGAAAAATTGGAAAAGTTCAAATTTGTTGAACGTGTAATAGATAGTGATAACTTATAAGAAATGATAGATAGTAATAATAATAATAATAAAATAATGAAAATAGTAATGATATACTGTATATAAGTAATAATGTTAGTAAGCAACAAAATTGACAAGTTGCATAAGTCAGGCTCAGTTACAGTTTATGGTAGGTTCTGAGTAAATCACTGGGTTGGCGACGATTTTTATCAGATAGAAAACTAAACATTTAGAAGCTCGTCAAGGAAATTCAGTTTCAGTTTATGGAGAGCCAACTCGAAAATTTCAGTAAGTAGGACAGCAACAAAGTAATGATAACACTGCCCAACACCAATTTTGCTGATTTAATTCTAACACCTGTTTTTAGGTAACTTTGGTGTGCTGATTTAAAAAATCACCTTAGTTTTTGCCTATCACGTCAGGTTTTCGAGCAATCAAATACAGGATATTTTGGAGATATCGCATTTTGGCAGGGTTATGCCCAATTTTTTTTCTTTTCAAAAAATAAGTTTTTACATACTCAGAATCAGCATGGAAAAGTAAACAATTGTGCAGGGAGTGAACTTTAATATACAATGGTAATATTGACACAAAGTGATTAAAAGTCTTTAAATAAGCAAAAAATGAATCCATATTAAAGCAAGCACGGGACCAGTTTTCTTAACATTGTCTTTTTCTTGTTTTCTTGCTTTTCAGTGCTGATAAATTTTCTCTTATAGGACTTCCTAGAATGAGAGATGTCAAGACAATCTCTTTGCAGGCTCCAGCAGTAGTCAGCCATCATATCCCATCTTCCTTGGTATCGTTCTTCCATCACTTTGATATCTTGGTGGAACCTTTCACCTTGCTCTTCACTAACATCACCAAGATTTTCTGGAAATTTATCCAGATGACTGTTGAGATAGTGAACTTTAATGCTCATGTTGCAACCCAACTGCTGAAAGTTTACAAGTAAATCCTTTACAAGATCTTTATAATTTTCAGACTTTTTGGACCATGACGTCACGCTCACACCTGGGGAAATCACAGATACCCAAGATTTTAATATGTTGTACATGACCTTTAGATTTAATGCACAGATATGCGTATTCCACAGATAAAATTTTAACAGCAAAACAGCTGTTAACAGGTCTCAAAAATCATCAATTTTGATAAGCGCCCTTCATGGATCACCCAAAATAGGCATATTGTATTGCACGAAAACCTGATGTGATGGACAAAATCTAAGGTGATTTTTGAAATCAGCACATCAATATTATCCAGAAACAGGTCTTAGAATTAAATCAGCAGCAAAAATTTTCTTTTTTGTTGGGCAGTGTAATAATAAATATAACAACCATATCCACAATGGCGGAAATAAAGATAATACAAAATACTCGTATTATTATCATCATCAATTATTTATCAATAACTAATTAATTAATATCATCAATCAATCAATATTAACCAATTAATAATACAAAATACTCGTAGTATTATCATAAATTATTTAGTAATAATTAATTACGATCAACAATCAATCAATATAAACCAATTAATAATGCAGTATACTCATATTCTCATCATCAAATTCTTTATTAGTTTTTCATTAATTTTTATACATACACCAACGATAGCAATAATGAACCAAATAATGACAACAGTAAGTACTAATGGGTTCTTACTTTAAAGCATATAGTAAAAATCACTAGAATATACTCGTACGATTATCATTAATTATGGGAGATCTGTTGGTGTGGCCCTATGGGTGAACGTTTGAATTAAGTGGGACGGGGACTATAAAATCATTTGGATCAAAATTCACTTGCATTAGAAAATTGTTAAAGTTATTATCAGATTTTATTGGAGTTTTTACACCAGTCGGTGATCTCTTTGTTGCGAGCGAAACATTTCGAGATCTCACCTGGAAAGTCCTTCCTGAAATCTATTATCCTTTTGAAGAGGTTTCTCTTACGGAAGTTCTCGGTTTCACCTGGATGCACGCGTCTACGAATTCCCTTTTCACGTCTTCATTTGGGATCACAATCGTGATAGGTCGTGTGATGTTGTTCTCCTTGATTCGACCGAGTCTAGAGGCTTCTACGATGTCTGTTGGTTTAACATTTGTTCGAAGATTTCTTCGCAAAGCCTCGATTGTTTTATGAATCAGGTCTTCATTTTTGCTTTTAGCAGGTGACAATGGCCCACTAATTACCATAACATTCTTACATTGGCCTGTTGGAGGTGTTCTATTCTCTCTTCCACTTCTTCTGTTTTGTCAGAGGGAGGGAGGGTTTCAGTTGTCTCCTTAGGCTCAGAGGATTCTTTCTGCAGGAGACCAACTTTCTGGCTAAGGGATCCAACTTGCTCCGTGAGCGTCTGGTAATCCCGTGGAACTCCTCGATTAAGAAGCTCTTGAGGAGTTCTAAGAGCTTGCGGTTATCATTGCTTAACCCTATTAGCAGTTGCTGCTGTTCACTGATGCCTTACACTACGGCAGTACCGCCTCTGGAAACAGGTGGAGAGGGGAGAGATGTGACATCACCGCTTGGGGCGCCGCAGTTGGCTATGTCGCTCTGGGTAGAGGAACTGGCACCGGCGTTCAGACTATATTGGTGGGAGGAGTTTAGGCGTTCGCCCTTTCTCTTTGGGAATAGGTTGGTAGATATACTGTTCTTGCTGTATTTACCCATTTTGATTTTGAATTTGCTGTAAGATTTCCTATGAAATTGCTACTTTCCTGGTCGTGAGGCCAAATTTTCTCTCTCTATCTATCTATCTATCTATCTATCTATCTATTTATCTATCTATCTCTCTATCTATCTATCTATCTATCTATATATATATATTATATATATATATATATATATATATATATATATATATATTTATATATATATATATATATTACTTACTTTGTGTGTGTGGGTTCGAACGATGGTTCAGGATCGACCTGTGATCAACCCCTCTGCAGCATCCCGCCTCATTTGCAGGGATTGGTGAAGGAGGGAATTGCTGTCTGATCTCCTCCTGCCCTCTAGCCAGCCACGCATGGCTGATCAGGGACTTTGCACAGGAATCTGTCCAGCTGGTTCTTGAAGTTATTCAGGTCAGTGTGCTTGAGATTCCTTACTTCTCTCGGTAGGGCATTGGAAAGCTTTGGCCTCGTATTCTGAGGGTATTTTCCACCCTCGTTTTCATGGTCCCCTGTCCACAGCAGCTGGGATTGTACAAAATCTACTTCTTCTCTCATTACAGTTTTTTCTATTTAATTTCTAAGGTTAGGGACAAAGCCCTCAAGTTTTTTTCATATGTATCATGTGTACATGATACATATGTATCCATGTGTACCGCTCGCACCTTCTTTCGAGAGAGTAGAGTTTCAGGGATTGTAATCGATTGTAGTCAGGGATTGTAGCTTATATATATATATATATATATATATATATATATATATATATATATATATATATATTATGTAGATCAGGTAACTTAGATCCTGACTAGATACTGAGGTTAGTTTTACATGCAGATGAAAGAAAGCAGCACGATCTGAATTTTCACGAGCAAACAAAAACGCATCCTTCTTCGGCGAACATCACAACAACAAAGTCGAAAGAAAATATTTGCTGTCATTATATTTTTTCTTTAAATTTAATATGTTTCGTCTCATTGAATAACTCTTTTCTACATTTCCATTCAAAAAAAATTTAATTTTCAAATACAGTCTATAGTATATACAGTATGTTATGTTCATGATATTAAGCATATATATATATATATATATACACACAGTATGTGTGTGCATATATATATATATATATATATATTATATATATTGCAGTTATATATGCATATATATATATATATATATGTGTGTGGGTTTCATGTAAAAACAAAAAATGTATGTCATTTAAGTGCATTTCGTTGTTTATTTGAATTACTTTCTGTTTCGTTGGCGGCTTGCTTTCAACTTTGCTGTTTAATTAAAAAACTTTACAGTTTCATTTAAAAATGTCTAAATCGTCTTTCATATTGCATATAAGAAAAGAAAAATTTACATTTCTTAAACACATTATCTTCCCACACGGCAAGAAATGTAACAAATAGCCTCGCAGTAAAATCTTAGTAATATACGAGAGTAAAATGAAGCAATAAATGGTATTAAGTCCGTTTCTTCGTCCTATCACGAGGAAGGAAATTTGAGCTTATTCATCTTTTCCGTCTGAGAGAGAAGCGGTTAATCAAAAGCAGCATTATAATGCAAATTCAGCGGATCATTTGTCTAAGATTAGATTTTACGAAATTAGGAGCAAACTGCGGTTCATTAATCGATGCGGATTCTCGACAATTAAGGAACGCGAATCGAAATGTCCTTCTTCAGAACCGGGAGACAAAGACATGAATTGTGGATATACGCTACACTTGTTCATTATTAGCTGTGTATGAGGATATATACTGTAGGACATATACCCATTTTGTTGGTAGGACGTCGACACTCTAAAACACTAACAACCTAATTTAACTCAACCTAGCGTAACCTACGCCTAACCTAACTTAACCTATGCCTACCTAATCAAACTTAATCTAACTTATTTATATGTATTGGTTATTAAAAGGAAAATACCAGTAGGAGTTACTGGGTATACCCCAATTTTTAGCTTCCACAGAAAAGAAATACATGGTTGAAACCACCAAATTATATAACACTCAATCCAAATACTTAATCCAGTCATTCATGTTTGTTACATGAAAATATACATGGTTAATGCAATCACAGCATGGTTGAGATGACCATTTCGATCGACTGTTGTGAAATAGTTATTATAACCATGCATTATGGTTATTTAAACCAAGTACTTTTTCTTTGGAAGTACATAGTGGTATATGTTAAGGAGTTGCTTGGAAAACTCGTTCTATCAGTGTCAGAAAGCGCGCAAAACCTATTTGAAAATATATAAGAATTAATTAGCGTTATTTAGGGATTTCGACTAACGTTAACAGCCGTAAACTGTTTATATTTGTATTAAGAGATTATTTAGTTTTCATCAATTTTACTAAGGTTTTATCCAACTCATCCGTGTAGCATTAATGTTCGATTCAAATAACGGATATAAAATAATGGCAATCCTGCCAAATTGTTTATTTATTTCCGTTGAATCAGTTTCATGCAGAAGTAATTTCAATTTAGTGGAGATTTATATGTATATATATATATATATATATATATATACACACCAAACGATTATTTATTTACGAAGAAAAAATACTTAATTGAAAAGATAAAATTAAGCCAAATATTCTATTTATTTGGTTTACACACAATATTTATTAGTAATTGTTTAGTCGTAAAGGTACGTAGTTGTAATGGAGAGGCGGGGCCACCAGCTTGAATTTCGTGTGAAGAGAGACCAACGCACGGAACTGCTACGAGGTTACGAGGTAGTACATAATTTAGACTGCGGAATGCGTTTAGTCTCCATAAAGTATATCGAAGTTCTACGAAGCCTCTATTGCATTTTTAAGAATTGCCTTTTCTGTCTACTTTAAAACTGAGAGTAGAAATAAAGCTAAACGTACTCTGCTGAAAATAAAATATTTAGAGTACACTGAGAGTACATCGAAAATAGATCAAAAGTAGATGAAACAATTGGCTTCTTGAGAAGCGCATGGGGTTCCCTAAAATTTCAGAATAATAATAATAATAAATAGTACGGTCAGAAAGATTAAAGAAAACCTATTTAATCTCAATATACCTTCGGCTTACAAAGTGTAAGTTTTACTGTAAATAATTTATATTCAGAGTAAATTTAGTCAATTTTTTACTCTCAGACTTAAAATAGACACGAGAGACAGTGTTATAATAATGTTATAATGTTTCAGACCAACAAAGACCCTAGGATCCACTCATGGCTGGTCTACCTAACTGCGTTCGTAATTGTGTATTGCGCATGTCCTGCGTGATGGCGGAGGGGACCTACAATTTTACGTGGGTTCCGAACCACAAGAACATAAGAACATGAGAAATTTTTATAGTCGGCACACGAGGGGCCACTTCGGCCCATCGAGGTGAGTAGTATACCCGAAAATGTGAGACAGCAATGGATCAATTTGAAAATTACCCCCTCACTGTCCTTCATCCTTCATGGCGGTCTTCCACCGTCCTTCATGGCGGTCCCTCCTTTATGAGGTGCCCCTCATGGTCCTTCAAAAAAAAAAAAAAAAAAAAAAAAAAAAATTAAGAAAGGATTGAACCTCGCCTTCCTTCTTGAAAAAAGTTCTTTCATGAGGCAAACAAGAACAAACATGAAAAAACATACATACATTCAAGTACTTCCTGTTCAGGCAAATTCCGCCAGACAATAGAAATGAAAACGAATATCCGAAAGGTTTTAATAGGCCTAACGAGATTGCGCATTAACATCCAATTTTCGTCTGTTAACAAATTGCGAACAATACATAAATGAAAATCAGATTGAACATATTTTAAATCGAAAAACAAGTTCTTTTTTTAAGATCTGTATTATGAAAAATAAAACTAATATTGATTATTATAATTTAAATAAATTAATTTCTCTCTTTTTTAAGGGAAACTGGCTTATTTTCAGACGAGATGACCTTCAAATACAATATATACTTATAGTACATGCATATTTGTTTATTTACTTTTAAGCATGTAGTTTTCTGTTATTTACACCGATATATACCATCACATTCACTTTCACATGCTATCTTCTGGTATATGAATTAATAATTTTACCGTTCATCAAATTTCGTTATAAAATTGCATGTGTTAATAAGAACCAAGTTGCCTAACGCGGCTATGAAACTGAAGCAGCAATTTTGTTATCCTCCTCTAAACATCCGCTTAAATATTATTACTAATATTGATTTATTGTTATTATTACATATATATATGTACACGTATTAAGAGTATTTAAATTAAATATATTGACTTCAATTCCCTTCGTAATAAAAGCATCTGACAACTCTAACCAATCTTGCTATATATTTCTCTCAGTAATTGTTTTCAGGTTAGCTGTTAAGCTTAACTTTCTTCTAAAGACTATTAGCTGCAACTAATCTTGTTATTATTATTATTATTATTATTATTATTATTATCATATATATATATATATATATATATATAACATCCAAATAAGTAGGTTCGGGTACAAATTTTCTTATTAGATGCAATTAAAGAAAACGGGATATCGAATTTTTGTGGGTTGTCATTTTTAAATAGATGCAGCGGGAAACAGGTACTGAAAGTTGAGAGATTTTTCATTAAGAACCTTTCTACTTGTAGTTATAGTTAGGACTATTCACATTACTTTAATTATCATTTCTCTAATTTAACGGCTGTTCACAATTCCTCATAATTCTCATAATAAACGTATTTGTTTTCACACCAGTCAGGCCACTGTTTACATCAATCACACAGAATGTTCATGCTTATTGTTTTGTCATTAGCTGTACCAATCATGTCTTTACAGAACTGAAGCCTACCGTTATACAACGTTTAAAATCTTATAATTTAATACTTTATGATATCAGATCTCGTATAAAAACATCATTATCTGTACAAATGGCCACAAAAATACTTTCAATCATAATAATGTACTCATAGAACGCACCATACGCTTTTCACTTGTATTAAAAACGTAAAACTGAAAGTTGTATCATCACGCGATATTCGATTCTGCAATGGCGTCAGCGAGCCCTAATATTTAATTTAAAATTATTTAACAGATCATTCGAGGGAACTGTACATCGATCTCATTATAACTTCTGACTCATAATAACCCGCTATGCATATTTACAAGAGTCGAATTTAAATAAATAAATAAATTATATATATATATATATATATATATATATATATATATATATGATGAATAAACCACGAAGGAAAAAGAAACACAAAGGGGTGCTCAAGCGCTTTCGTCTAATGACATCCTCAGGAACACTACCGTTGAGTGTTCCTGAGGATGTCATTAGACGAAAGCGCTTGAGCACCCCTTTGTGTTTCTTTTTCCTTCGTGGTTTATTCATCATAAATATTTTTCACGTGTCACTTTCGTGAAATAATTTTTCATATATATATATATATATATATATATATATATATATATATATATATATATATATATATATATATGGAGTTTGTATGTGGCATTCCAGCAGAAGCAGGAAGTGTCTGAACCCTGTTTCTCCCATCACTGTCCTCTTCATCTGGTGGCCTTTTTACATGTCACGTCTACCGTGTAAGCAGTCCAGCATACTCTCAAACACGTGCTTCTCACTATATCCCTTACTACACACGCATGCATCTTACACACTACACAGTCTTTTCAAAAAAGGTGTAATTTCATTAGTTTCGGAGATTCGCGATTGGCCCCTCCTTCCTGCCTGCATCGTATATAGTACCAAGCAAGTCTCTCCACAGTTTACAGGTTTCCTCATTGTCTAAAATTTATAAAGTTCTCTCTTATTGTTTTCCTTATTGTAACGGACATCACAACCGAATTTAAATAGTATTTAAGTATTATGTCGAGCAACATAGCTAGATAACCCCGCCACAGCCTAGTTTCTTTGCATAATCATGAAACATGAAACAAGATTATATATATATATATATATATATATATATATATATATATATATATATATATATATGTTCAACACAGACCGTGCATGGAACAAGGAACTCTTCTGGGAAAATTAAATCCACTATAGTCCGAATAAGTAATGGTAAATGACAAATACCATAGTTTTTCTTTTTCATGATGCTAGCCCGACGTGGGCAACGGGTCTCTCGCAAAGAGATCCCATAAATATAGCTTCCCTCACCAGCTATCTGAGTTTGTTTGTGTGTATATATATATATATATATACACACACGGCAAAAGTAGTTTGAAGATTTATTCCATCACACGACTGATTATAATTATACACTTTAGAGGAGTTTGCAAATTGCATATACTTAGACAAAAAGTATTAGATCTTATGATGATTTCATGTCATTATCAGCATGCTTCACTGTCCTTTCAGTCATTGTGACCGTAGAACGTGCCAGAACTATGGTCTTGACAAACCACAATGTGTTAAATTTAAATACTGACTTATTGTTATTATTACATATATATGTACACGTGTTAAGAGTATTTAAATTAAATATATTGATTTAAATACATTTCGTAATAAGAGCATCTGGTAACTCTACCCCAATTTTGCTATATGAAAATGAAAAGGTTTATTGGCAGACTATAGGCCATATGGCAGATATTATTAATACAATGACAGTTCATACACTAAGGGTAGAAATATATACAATTGATTAGAAATAATACTGCACTGTCGAAGTTAAGTGGAGCTACAGACAGACAGACGTTTTCGTACCAAGAAGTCCATAGCTTAGGCCTTAGAGGATAAATGGCAGGACTCATGGATAGCTTGGATGATCGGGTTGGTTGATTTTTTAATTCTTTGCATTAGAATGTGTTGAGCACGTCTTGTTACCTCCGGGAAGCTCGGGACATTGCGGGTAGCAAACATTTGCGAAGCTGAGCATCTCGGGGGTAATTTATGTAAGAGTCTAAAAGAACTGTTGTACAGCAAATTTAGGGTACTGCCAGAACCTTTTTTATAATTCACCCAGAGTTGCAGACCGTATATATTACTGCAGAAAGTACGAAAGAGTGTGTCTTTAGCTTCACTTGTACAGAAACGAAAGCTCCTTATGGTCATATTCGCTTTAGCATACAGCTTCGAGACTGTTTTCTTATATCCGAGTCATCACTCAAGGAGCTGGTAATAGTTTGACCCAATTACTTAAACTCTTGTACTTCCTCAATTACTTCACCATTCATTTTAAACCTTATGTGAAAAATGCTCTGTATCAATTGGTCCACAATTAACCCACCCCTTATATCCACAGTCTAACTATAGAGTAGATTAAGTCTAGCCTTGTAGGGGTCAGCCTAGAGATTCCGGAAATGGTCCAGAGCGGGCAGGTAAATTGAGGTCCACAGTAGGATTCCTCACCAAATTAGGTTAGGGCAATCTACCTTCACCTTTGTTACGCTATGAGTTGGTGCTAGGTCTTAGGACACAATGTAGGCCTAATTTGTCTGACCCAGCTTAATTTACTGCGTTTACTTCTAACTGGGTTAAAAACACAATTAGACACTTACTACTAGTTATTAGAGACCCTTTTCCCCTTTTGTTTAATTGTTGAGAGCGTACTTGCTGGTGGGGATCTTTTTTCCGTTGTTTGTTCTTCCCCTTCCCTCGTTCCGTCTTGTAGCCCCGTTCCTCGTTTTCGTTCCCTTGTCCACCTTTTCGCTGGGCTTTTTCCACCAGCGACCTCTGGTTTTTTTGGTTGGTTGATCGGTAATGTATATCTATTAACGAGCACGCGCTTGTCACACAGTATATAAATACTAGTGTGGAGAATAACTCTGGTGAGCAACCAATTGGTTTCATCCACCCAGTTATTGACATAAAAGGAATTTAATAATTGTTCGATTAACTACCTACCTACTCAGTGAACCATTTTCGTTACATCCCAACTACCCACACATCAGTTTTCCATATACTGGGGGCCCCGGGAGATAAAAATTTTGGTGTCAATGTCACCAATTTTTATGTCTGAGTATAGACTAGCTAACTATTTGACTGTAAATGCCTGTTAATCTGATTAACAGTGACTATCCTCACCATCTCATGGAGAAGATGTAGCATTTAATTAGAAGAGAAAATATACATCCATAAGATGAAACTGTCTATGGTCTTTACCATAAGAAAAGGAAAAGTGAAAGTTAGAAGATAAAATTACATTTCCCCAGCATCTATTTTTTGTAGTAAAACTAGTCGCGCCTTTAATGCTGTTTCGCTGAGGTCATGTGTCTGCAATGTTGTAGTAGGATGCGTTACCACTCCTACTGTCAAAGGATAGTTACTGGAAGTTCAGTGTCTCCAGTTGTTACTGGCGGTGGAGAAGGTTCTCCAAAGTCCATTGTTTTGGATCCAGGCTCTAAGGGGTACAAAATAGAAATGTCTCTTGTTGTGTCACCCGTTGAAGTCCTTAATTTGACCACTCTTGTTACCCCGTCTGCCCCTGGTCTGAGTTCTAAAACTCTAGCCAGAGGCCAGTATTGTCTTGGAGTACTGTCATGTATGAGAACAAGGTCCCCTACCTTAATTGTGTCAGGCCAATCCTTCTTAGTCATTTGTTTATGTCTCTCCCTAGACCCATCAAGTACTCAGTTTTCCGCTGTTTAATGAAATGAGCTTTAACTCTAGTTAAATGTTGTAACTTAGTCTGGAGCTCATCATGTCGTTGAGTCCAGTTTGGGTCTTCTGAAGAGTCTATATAGTAGTCCGGCAGGAGACTAACTTGTTCTCCCCGAATCAAATGATTTGGAGTTAATGGTTCCGGGTCATTAATGTTGTCACTTACATAAGTGAGTGGTCTATTGTTAATGATGTTCTCAATCTCAGCCAGGAGAGTGAGCAACTCAAACAAGTGTATCTGTTTTTTACCATTTGCTTTCTTCAAGCAATTCTTTACTGCTTGTATATTCCTCTCCCAGATAGAACCATACCAAGGAGAGGCAACCGGAATATACTTCCACTTTATGTTTGAATTTTGTATATATAATTGTGTGAATTCATGCTTAACAAATCGTGGATGACTTGTTCACCAGCCTTGAAATATGTAGCATTGTCAGTCCAAACTGTCTTGGGTACTGAATGTCGTGCACAGAATCTCTTAAAGACAGCAACAAAAGACTCTGCTGTAAGGTCCTCCACAACATCCAGATAAACAGCTCGTGAGGCAGCACATGTAAACAGTACAATGTACATTTTTTTCAGTGTCAACCAACCCCACAGTCAATGCTCCTGTATAGTCAATGCCTACAGTCTCAAAGGGTCTGTTGAGAGTGACTCTCTCCTCTGGCAAAGCAGGAGGATTTGGTATCCTATAGGGCCTAGCATGAATACGCCTACATGTGATACACTCACTCAGGACTGTTTTAACAGTGATCCTTCCCTTGGGTATCCAATAAGTTTTTCTTAATGTAGTTAGTGTCTGTGGTATCCCCATATGATGTACATCATTGTGTGTGTTTGTCTGATGATTAATGTTGTCAAATAGCTAAATCTAGGTAAAAGGATTGGATGTTTGCTTTTGTAAGACAGTTTTGATTTGTCTAATCTCCCTTTACACCTTAGATGGCATTCCTCATCTCTGAACAAATTTAGATCCACAACTACTGATGGTACAGGTTCTTTTGTTTGTTTCCCATTAGTCAAGAATTCTAACTCTTTATTGTACTCCTTTTGTCGTGCATGCGCTATCCAGTACTAGGTTGCAACTTCTGTATAATTATGATTGTTTTTATTTAGCTGTTTGTTTATTGTAGTTAATCAGTTGTGAGCAAACCTCAAACAGTAAGCTGTGACCCTGACAAGTTTGCTGAAATCAGAATAATGTTCATAATTAGTGATTGGTTCAACCTTTTCATTTGAAAAGATTAAATTTAATGTCAAGTTAACTTGTTCCACAGGCCATTGGTCTGTATTACAGAGCCACTTAGGTCCCATGAACCAAGTTTTGTTTGACTTCAACAACTTGTAGGATAAACCTCTGGTCAGAAAGTCTGCTGGATTTTGTTTAGTTGGAACATAGTGAAAGTTTACTTGTAGTCTTTCATTAGCTTCAGCTATTTCTTTTAGCCTATTTCTTGCAAAGATATTCTTACTATTAATGCTAGCATTCCGTATCCAGGCAAGACAAATCTGACTGTCAAGCCAGATGTGGATCAGTTATGTTCACAACATGGTAAGCATCCTTAAGCAATGAATTGGTTTTAATGGCTAACGCAGCAGCCAATAGTTCCAGTTGAGGTATGGTTCGGGTAGGTTTGAGGGGTGCAACTTTCCCTTTTGCATAAATTAGATGATTTTCTGTAGGACTTACAAGGTATGCACAGTACCCATAAGCATGTGTGCTTGCATCAGCAAACACATGAAGTCTCTGTGGCTTATCCCTAAACCCACAGCACCTTTGAATTTTAATGTTCTGCACTTTTGTTAAATCAGCAGCTAACTTCTTCCAAAATTTTTGCTATCCATTTGTTATTGGATCATCCCACCCAACATTTGTCATCCAAACTTCTTGGAGGAGAATCTTTGATTTTATTGTTGAAGGCAGGAATAGAACCATGGGGTCAAAAATTTTTGAAGCCTCTGATAATATTTGCCTTTTAATATTTACTTCCTCATCAAGTTTAAAACCTTTAGTACAGAATGAATCATGACTGTTAGAAGATGCATCCAAATAACAGTTCATACCTAAAGTTTTAACTCTGTCTGATGGATCAGCAAGACCATTATTATCCTTTAAAATCTTTTTGTTTAATTCCTCATCATTTGAAATCCACGCACTAAGTTCAAAGTTACCTTGTTGCATAATGTTTTGAGAGTGTTCATAGACTTCAGATTTTTGTTGTTGTTGAGCCTATTAGATTGTCTACGTAAAAATGTTCCTTGAGGAAATTCATTGTTAAAGAGTTATTAAACTGGTTCAAATGATGTCTAATTGTCATTGCTAATAGGCTAGGTGAGCAATTGGATCCAAACAACACAACATTAAATCTATAGGTTATGAACCCTTTATTCAAATCAAATGGATCCCTGAGCCATAAGAATCTAAGTTGGTTCTTGTCATATTCATTTTTTAGATTTATTCTCAAAATTGCATTGAAATGTCACTTTGTACGCATATTTACTAACCTGAGGAGCCAAGTGAACACCTCTCCCCCTTTCTCTTGGGGGATAACGCCACCTCCAAGTTTCCTTGTTGCACCTACAGCATCCCCACCCCCCCTTTGCTTGCAAAAGCAAAGGGGGGTGGGGGATGCTGTAGGTGCAACAAGGAAACTTGGAGGTGGCGTTATCCCAAGAGAAAGGGGGAGAGGTGTTCACTTGGCTCCTCAGGTTAGTAAATATGCAGTACAAAGTGACATTTCAATGCAATTTTGAGAATAAATCTAAAAAATGAATATGACAAGAACCAACTTAGGTTCTTATGGTCAGGGATCCATTTGATTTGAATAAAGGGTTCATAACCTATAGATTTAATGTTGTGTTGTTTGGATCCAATTGCTCACCTAGCCTATTAGCAATGACAATTAGACATCATTTGAACCAGTTTAATAACTCTTTAACAATGAATTTCCTCAAGGAACATTTTTACGTAGACAATCTAATAGGCTCAACAACAACAAAATCTGAATGAGGTCTATGAACACTCTCAAAACATTATGCAACAAGGTAACTTTGAACTTAGTGCGTGGATTTCAAATGATGAGGAATTAAACAAAAAGATTTTAAAGGATAATAATGGTCTTACTGATCCATCAGACAGAGTTAAAACTTTAGGTATGAACTGTTATTTGGATGCATCTTCTAACAGTCATGATTCATCTGTACTAAAGGTTTTAAACTTGATGAGGAAGTAAATATTAAAAGACAAATATTATCAGAGGCTTCAAAAAATTTTGACCCCATGGTCTATTCCTGCCTTCAACAATAAAATCAAAGATTCTCCTCCAAGAAGTTTGGATGACAAATGTTGGGTGGGATGATCCAATAACAAATGGATAGCAAAAATTTTGGAAGAAGTTAGCTGCTGATTTAACAAAAGTGCAGAACATTAAAATTCAAAGGTGCTGTGGGTTTAGGGATAAGCCACAGAGACTTCATGTGTTTGCTGATGCAAGCACACATGCTTATGGGTACTGTGCATACCTTGTAAGTCCTACAGAAAATCATCTAATTTATGCAAAAGGGAAAGTTGCACCCCTCAAACCTACCCGAACCATACCTCAACTGGAACTATTGGCTGCTGCGTTAGCCATTAAAACCAATTCATTGCTTAAAGCTTACCATGTTGTGAACATAACTGATCCACATCTGGCTTGACAGTCAGATTTGTCTTGCCTGGATACGGAATGCTAGCATTAATAGTAAGAATATCTTTGCAAGAAATAGGCTAAAAGAAATAGCTGAAGCTAATGAAAGACTACAAGTAAACTTTCACTATGTTCCAACTAAACAAAATCCAGCAGACTTTCTGACCAGAGGTTTATCCTACAAGTTGTTGAAGTCAAACAAAACTTGGTTCATGGGACCTAAGTGGCTCTGTAATACAGACCAATGGCCTGTGGAACAAGTTAACTTGACATTAAATTTAATCTTTTCAAATGAAAAGGTTGAACCAATCACTAATTATGAACGTTATTCTGATTTCAGCAAACTTGTCAGGGTCACAGCTTACTGTTTGAGGTTTGCTCACAACTGATTAACTACAATAAACAAACAGCTAAATAAAAACAATCATAATTATACAGAAGTTGCAACCAGTACTGGATAGCGCATGCACGACAAAAGGAGTACAATAAAGAGTTAGAATTCTTGACTAATGGGAAACAAACAAAAGAACCTGTACCATCAGTAGTTGTGGATCTAAATTTGTTCAGAGATGAGGAATGCCATCTAAGGTGTAAAGGGAGATTAGACAAATCAAAACTGTCTTACAAAAGCAAACATCCAATCCTTTTACCTAGATTTAGCTATTTGACAACATTAATCATCAGACACACACACAATGATGTACATCATATGGGGATACCACAGACACTAACTACATTAAGAAAAACTTATTGGATACCCAAGGGAAGGATCACTGTTAAAACAGTCCTGAGTGAGTGTATCACATGTAGGCGTATTCATGCTAGGCCTATAGGATACCAAATCCTCCTGCTTTGCCAGAGGAGAGAGTCACTCTCAACAGACCCTTTGAGACTGTAGGCATTGACTATACAGGAGCATTGACTGTGGGGTTGTTGACACTGAATAAAAAATGTACATTGTACTGTTTACATGTGCTGCCTCACGAGCTGTTTATCTGGATGTTGTGGAGGACCTTACAGCAGAGTCTTTTGTTGCTGTCTTTAAGAGATTCTGTGCACGACATTCAGTACCCAAGACAGTTTGGACTGACAATGCTACATATTTCAAGGCTGGTGAACAAGTCATCCACGATTTGTTAAGCATGAATTCACACAATTATATATACAAAATTCAAACATAAAGTGGAAGTATATTCCGGTTGCCTCTCCTTGGTATGGTTCTATCTGGGAGAGGAATATACAAGCAGTAAAGAATTGCTTGAAGAAAGCAAATGGTAAAAAACAGATACACTTGTTTGAGTTGCTCACTCTCCTGGCTGAGATTGAGAACATCATTAACAATAGACCACTCACTTATGTAAGTGACAACATTAATGACCCGGAACCATTAACTCCAAATCATTTGATTCGGGGAGAACAAGTTAGTCTCCTGCCGGACTACTATATAGACTCTTCAGAAGACCCAAACTGGACTCAACGACATGATGAGCTCCAGACTAAGTTACAACATTTAACTAGAGTTAAAGCTCATTTCATTAAACAGCGGAAAACTGAGTACTTGATGGGTCTAAGGGAGAGACATAAACAAATGACTAAGAAGGATTGGCTGACACAATTAAGGTAGGGGACCTTGTTCTCATACATGACAGTACTCCAAGACAATACTGGCCTCTGGCTAGAGTTTTAGAACTCAGACCAGGGGCAGACGGGGTAACAAGAGTGGTCAAATTAAGGACTTCAACGGGTGACACAACAAGAGACATTTCTCTTTTGTACCCCTTAGAGCCTGGATCCAAAACAATGGACTTTGGAGAACCTTCTCCACCGCCAGTAACAACTGGAGACACTGAACTTCCAGTAACTAATCCTTTGACAGTAGGAGTGGTAACGCATCCTACTACAACATTGGCAGACACATGACCTCAGCGATAAACAGCATTAAAGGCGCGACTAGTTTTACTACAAAAAATAGATGCTGGGGAAATGTAATTTTATCTTCTAACTTTCACTTTTCCTTTTCTTATGGTAAAGACCATAGACAGTTTCATCTTATGGATGTATATTTTCTCTTCTAATTAAATGCTACATCTTCTCCATGAGATGGTGAGGATAGTCACTGTTAATCAGATTAACAGGCATTTACAGTCAAATAGTTAGCTAGTCTATACTCAGCCATAAAAATTGGTGACGTTGACATCAAAATTTTTATCTCCGGGGGCCCCCAGTATATGGAAAACTGATGTGTGGGTAGTTGGGATGTAACGAAAATGGTTCACTGAGTAGGTAGGTAGTTAATCGAACAATTATTAAATTCCTTTTATGTCAATAACTGGATGGATGAAACCAATTGGTTGCTCACCAGAGTTATTCTCCACACTAGTATTTATATACTGTGTGACAAGCGCGTGCTCGTTAATAGATATACATTACCGATCAACCAACCAAAAAAACCAGGAGGTCGCTGGTGGAAAAAGCCCAGCGAAAAGGTGGACAAGGGATAACGAAAACGAGGAACGGGGCTACAAGACGGAACGAGGGAAGGGGGAAGAACAAACAACGGAAAAAAGATCCCCACCAGCAAGTACGCTCTCAACAATTAAACAAAAGGGGAAAAGGGTCTCTAATAACTAGTAGTAAGTGTCTAATTGTGTTTTTAACCCAGTTAGAAGTAAACGCAGTAAATTAAGCTGGGTCAGACAAATTAGGCCTACATTGTGTCCTAAGACCTAGCACCAACTCATAGCGTAACAAAGGTGAAGGTAGATTGCCCTAACCTAATTTGGTGAGGAATCCTACTGTGGACCTCAATTTACCTGCCCGCTCTGGCCCATTTCCGGAATCTCTAGGCTGACCCCTACAAGGCTAGACTTAATCTACTCTATAGTTAGACTGTGGATATAAGGGGTGGGTTAATTGTGGACCAATTGATACAGAGCATTTTTCACATAAGGTTTAAAATGAATGGTGAAGTAATTGAGGAAGTACAAGAGTTTAAGTAATTGGGTCAAACTATTACCAGCTCCTTGAGTGATGACTCGGATATAAGAAAACAGTCTCGAAGCTTGTATGCTAAAGCGAATATGACCATAAGGAGCTTTCGTTTCTGTACAAGTGAAGCTAAAGACACACTCTTTCGTACTTTCTGCAGTAATATATACGGTCTGCAACTCTGGGTGAATTATAAAAAGGTTCTGGCAGTACCCTAAATTTGCTGTACAACAGTTCTTTTAGACTCTTACATAAATTACCCCCGAGATGCTCAGCTTCGCAAATGTTTGCTACCCGCAATGTCCCGAGCTTCCCGGAGGTAACAAGACGTGCTCAACACATTCTAATGCAAAGAATTAAAAAATCAACCAACCCGTTCATCCAAGCTATCCATGAGTCCTGCCATTTATCCTCTAAGGCCTAAGCTATGGACTTCTTGGTACGAAAACGTCTGTCTGTCTGTAGCTCCACTTAACTTCGACAGTGCAGTATTATTTCTAATCAATTGTATATATTTCTACCCTTAGTGTATGAACTGTCATTGTATTAATAATATCTGCCATATGGCCTATAGTCTGCCAATAAACCTTTTCATTTTCATATAGCAAAATTGGGGTAGAGTTACCAGATGCTCTTATTACGAAATGTATTTAAATCAATATATTTAATTTAAATACTCTTAACACGTGTACATATATATGTAATAATAACAATAAGTCAGTATTTAAATTTAACACATTGTGGTTTGTCAAGACCATAGTTCTGGCACGTTCTACGGTCACAATGACTGAAAGGACAGTGAAGCATGCTGATAATGACATGAAATCATCATAAGATCTAATACTTTTTGTCTAAGTATATGCAATTTGCAAACTCCTCTAAAGTGTATAATTATAATCAGTCGTGTGATGGAATAAATCTTCAAACTACTTTTGCCGTGTGTGTATATATATATATACACACAAACAAACTCAGATAGCTGGTGAGGGAAGCTATATTTATGGGATCTCTTTGCGAGAGACCCGTTGCCCACGTCGGGCTAGCATCATGAAAAAGAAAAACTATGGTATTTGTCATTTACCATTACTTATTCGGACTATAGTGGATTTAATTTTCCCAGAAGAGTTCCTTGTTCCATGCACGGTCTGTGTTGAACATATATATATATATATATATATATATATATAATCTTGTTTCATGTTTCATGATTATGCAAAGAAACTAGGCTGTGGCGGGGTAACTAGCTATGTTGCTCGACATAATACTTAAATACTATTTAAATTCGGTTGTGATGTCCGTTACAATAAGGAAAACAATAAGAGAGAACTTTATAAATTTTAGACAATGAGGAAACCTGTAAACTGTGGAGAGACTTGCTTGGTACTATATACGATGCAGGCAGGAAGGAGGGGCCAATCGCGAATCTCCGAAACTAATGAAATTACACCTTTTTTGAAAAGACTGTGTAGTGTGTAAGATGCATGCGTGTGTAGTAAGGGATATAGTGAGAAGCACGTGTTTGAGAGTATGCTGGACTGCTTACACGGTAGACGTGACATGTAAAAAGGCCACCAGATGAAGAGGACAGTGATGGGAGAAACAGGGTTCAGACACTTCCTGCTTTCTGCTGGAATGCCACATACAAACTCCTTATATATATATATATATATATATATATATATATATATATATGAAAAATTATTTCACGAAAGTGACACGTGAAAAATATTTATGATGAATAAACCACGAAGGAAAAAGAAACACAAAGGGGTGCTCAAGCGCTTTCGTCTAATGACATCCTCAGGAACACTCAACGGTAGTGTTCCTGAGGATGTCATTAGACGAAAGCGCTTGAGCACCCCTTTGTGTTTCTTTTTCCTTCGTGGTTTATTCATCATATATATATATATATATATATATATATATATATATATATATATATATATATATATATATATATATATATATTTATTTATTTTTTTAAATTCGACTCTTGTAAATATGCATAGCGGGTTATTATGAGTCAGAAGTTATAATGAGATCGATGTACAGTTCCCTCGAATGATCTGTTAAATAATTTTAAATTAAATATTAGGGCTCGCTGACGCCATTGCAGAATCGAATATCGCGTGATGATACAACTTTCAGTTTTACGTTTTTAATACAAGTGAAAAGCGTATGGTGCGTTCTATGAGTACATTATTATGATTGAAAGTATTTTTGTGGCCATTTGTACAGATAATGATGTTTTTATACGAGATCTGATATCATAAAGTATTAAATTATAAGATTTTAAACGTTGTATAACGGTAGGCTTCAGTTCTGTAAAGACATGATTGGTACAGCTAATGACAAAAACAATAAGCATGAACATTCTGTGTGATTGATGTAAACAGTGGCCTGACTGGTGTGAAAACAAATACGTTTATTATGAGAATTATGAGGAATTGTGAACAGCCGTTAAATTAGAGAAATGATAATTAAAGTAATGTGAATAGTCCTAACTATAACTACAAGTAGAAAGGTTCTTAATGAAAAATCTCTCAACTTTCAGTACCTGTTTCCCGCTGCATCTATTTAAAAATGACAACCCACAAAAATTCGATATCCCGTTTTCTTTAATTGCATCTAATAAGAAAATTTGTACCCGAACCTACTTATTTGGATGTTATATATATATATATATATATATATATATATATATATATATATATATATTATATATGATAATAATAATAATAATAATAATAATAATAACAAGATTAGTTGCAGCTAATAGTCTTTAGAAGAAAGTTAAGCTTAACAGCTAACCTGAAAACAATTACTGAGAGAAATATATAGCAAGATTGGTTAGAGTTGTCAGATGCTTTTATTACGAAGGGAATTGAAGTCAATATATTTAATTTAAATACTCTTAATACGTGTACATATATATATGTAATAATAACAATAAATCAATATTAGTAATAATATTTAAGCGGATGTTTAGAGGAGGATAACAGAATTGCTGCTTCAGTTTCATAGCCGCGTTAGGCAACTTGGTTCTTATTAACACATGCAATTTTATAACGAAATTTGATGAACGGTAAAATTATTAATTCATATACCAGAAGATAGCATGTGAAAGTGAATGTGATGGTATATATCGGTGTAAATAACAGAAAACTACATGCTTAAAAGTAAATAAACAAATATGCATGTACTATAAGTATATATTGTATTTGAAGGTCATCTCGTCTGAAAATAAGCCAGTTTCCCTTAAAAAAGAGAGAAATTAATTTATTTAAATTATAATAATCAATATTAGTTTTATTTTTCATAATACAGATCTTAAAAAAAGAACTTGTTTTTCGATTTAAAATATGTTCAATCTGATTTTCATTTATGTATTGTTCGCAATTTGTTAACAGACGAAAATTGGATGTTAATGCGCAATCTCGTTAGGCCTATTAAAACCTTTCAGATATTCGTTTTCATTTCTATTGTCTGGCGGAATTTGCCTGAACAGGAAGTACTTGAATGTATGTATGTTTTTTCATGTTTGTTCTTGTTTGCCTCATGAAAGAACTTTTTTCAAGAAGGAAGGCGAGGTTCAATCCTTTCTTAATTTTTTTTTTTTTTTTTTTTTTTTTTTTGAAGGACCATGAGGGGCACCTCATAAAGGAGGGACCGCCATGAAGGACGGTGGAGGACCGCCATGAAGGACAGTGAGGGGGTAATTTTCAAATTGATCCATTGCTGTCTCACATTTTTCGGGTATACTACTACATACTACTGAGGTGGCTCCACTATGTAAAAACTGCCTGTACATTGGCAACAACCAATTTTTACAAAACTAAATAATTATCAATTTAAAACTAATTAATTCTCAATTAAACAACTAAAGATAGAATCTCTCGATCCAGAGGATCAAGTCATAATAGACTACTATCCACAAATATGTTACACTCTATATCTATTTATAACCGACATGCAAATATATCAGATCCAACGAATCCAGTCAATTTCATTACGGTATCCATCACTATCAGTACCTTGCCAACCAAAAATAAGTCACGGTCCATATCAATTGCGGACCAAGTCACAATTTACAACCATATACATTTCCATATATACACTTAGGAGGAAAAGTGTAGGTGTGGCTGTAAAGACTGTACAGTAATGTAGAAATGTGTGTGTGCACTCATTTTGGGTCTCCCATTTAAAGGTGTTTTTGGGGCAAGTGAAGATCATGAGTTTTTCAATACCACACAGTACAATGGGGGTCACCGCTCGGCAGAGGAATCTCTTTAAATGGGGTGTGTAAGGACAGAGAGTATCCCCTAACCCAAGATGCTGCCTCCCTATATCCCACAACACCTGTGTTGAGCTGTGGGATCTATCACCACAAAGCCTTAATTTTACTACCTTAAACTATACCCAATCTATCAACATATGCGTCTAATCGATTTTTAAACATGTTTATAGACGTGCTACTAATTACTTCTACCGGCAAACTGTTCCAGCTATTTACTATTCTATGCGTAAAAAAGTTTTTGGCAACTGTTGTCTCGAACCATCTACTTGTCAACTTACACCCGTTATTCCTAGTCCTATTATATTGAGATATTTCGAAAAAGCTATCTCTATCTACGTTATTGAACCCATTCATAATTTTGAACACCTGGATTAGATCACCCCTTAGCCTCCGAGTCTCGAGTGTAGTCAATTTTAACTCCTTAAGCCTATCCTCGTACGACTTTGACCTAAGCGACGGAATCATCTTAGTTGCTCGTCTTTGAACTCTTTCGATTTTGTCTATATCTTTGCGCATATGCGGATTCCAAAATTGGACCGCGTACTCCAAATGGGGTCTAACTAATGATTTATAAAGAGGAACTATAATATCGCGCGATTTGTACTCAAAATTCCGAGCTATAAAACCTAACACTTTGTTCGCCTTATTGACCGCTGCTGTACTTTGTTTCGCTACTTTTAAATCACCAGTGACTATAATAACTCCTAAATCTTTTTCCTGCTCTACGCTTGTTAACTCTTTCCCTGACATACTATTCGCAAAATTACCGTTACGCGAACCTATATGCAAAATTTTGCACTTATCGACGTTAAATCTCATTTGCCATGTGACTGACCAATCAACGATTTTATTCAGATCTTCCTGAATTTTACCGCTATCTTCGTCATTAATCGCCCTACCACCCAATTCGTGTCATCCGCAAACTTTGAAACTGTACTGACTAGGCCGACATCTAAATCGTTAATATATATAAGAAAAAGCAAGGGGCCCAATACAGAGCCCTGAGGAACGCCACTCGCTACATTAGCCCAACACGACTCCGCTCCATCAACGACCACCCTCTGTTTCCTACCTCGCAACCACTCTTCTATCGAATTTATTACTACACCCCTGATTCCATGAGCCTTAGTTTTTTCAATGAGTCTTTTGTGCGGCACGGTGTCAAACGCTTTTTGAAAATCTAAATACACTACATCAACTACATATTCGTTACATCATCTATAGTAAAAACTGACGTAAAAAATTCGTTTAGCAAGGTCGCCATTTCCTTGTTTTCAGAAACTAGATCTCCGTTTACATTTTTCAACGGCCCCAAGACACTTTTTACTGGATTTCTATTGTTGACGTATTGAAAGAATCGCTTGGGGTTTTCTTTACCGTCACGAGCTATGGAGATTTCAAATTCGCGCTTGGACTTTTTTATTACACTTTTCGCTTCACGGCTTAGAGATATGTAGTTGTTTCGTAACAACAAATTGTCTTTATCGCACTTATGTAACCTATAAGCCCTATCTCTACTCTTTATAATGTCTCCTACTCTAGAAGTAAACCACAAGGGCTTGGTGTTTACTTTCGCACGCTTAATTTTGTACAGTACACATTCCTCATTTATAGTCCTAAATACTGTTTCGAACGATTCCCACATTAGTTTTGCGTTGGAGTTCCCCATTACGTTTTCCCAATTGACGTGTTACAATTTATTTCGAAATTTACAAAAGTCTGCGTGCTGGAAGTTAGGAATTTTAGTCGAGTTAGTTGGTTTCGAGTGACTTACTGAGAGGACAAACTCTACCATATTGTGATCGCTATTGCTTAACGGTTCTATTACTTGAAGATCAGTAATTAGCCTATCATCCGTAGTTATTACTAAATCTAAAATACTGTCCAACCTCGCAGATTCCCCAACCTTTTGAATAAGAAAGCTGTCCTCGAGAAAATTAACTAAACGATTACCTTTCGCGTCTCTCTGCATTGTATCGTAATTCACGTTGGCGCAATTAAAGTCACCCATAACTAAAGCTTGTTCACTGCCTGTTTAGAGACATATCATTGCTATTTTAATTCGGTAATTATTACGTGTTTACAGAGCACTGAAATCACCGAAACGAATCCACCTATATTCATAAGTAACAGCTATAAAGAATGATTAAAAGTTTTATCTTATGTACATCACACGGACAAAATAAAGGTACAGTAAATAGTATAGATTTTGCATTAATTTCTGTCGTACAGAAGCGTACAGCCAAACAGCTTTCCTATGATTCAGAAAAATAAGAACAATTTAAAGGTCAAAGGCATTTATTTAAGCTCAAGTGCATATTATATATTATATATATATATATATATATATGCTGCAAACCTACAAGGAAAAAGAAAAACGATTCCAAGGCCTTTCGTGTATTCAGAGCTACACCTCGTCATTCCCTGACGAGGTGTAGCTCTGAATACACGAAAGGCCTTGGAATCGTTTTTCTTTTTCCTTGTGGGTTTGCAGCATTCATTCATTTCACGTGTTTTATTGTGAAATTCATCCCATATATATATATGTATATATATATATATATATATATATATAGAGAGAGAGAGAGAGAGAGAGAGAGAGAGAGAGAGAGAGAGAGAGAGGTATTGTATAAATGAAAACTTATGTTATAAATGATAAGATCCAGTATTAACTTTAAAATCCCTCTCGAAAAAAAAACCTTCGCTATTTTTCTCTTTTAGGTTTTTATATATCGCTATACACAAAAGATTTATACTGATCGTTAGAGCAAAAAGGCTTCAGAAGTTGTCTGGACAATTTGTATAATCTGTTTATATGCAAGATAAAAATTCTTTTTATTTATTGAGTATATTTTCGTGTTGCTCGCTGCACACACAATATTTCCCTTATGAAAAAATTACATCTCAGATTTTAAATGTAATACACACACACACACACACACACACACACACACGCAGAGTTTCTATATCGTTATTAAAATAAATATAAAAAAGATTCCACAAATACAGATATATTGAAATTCATATATGCTGAAGCTAGTCAGCAGAGGATTTTCATTTGCTTATCTGTATGCATCCACTCGAAATACCTCCAACAACACATTTGAATGCAAGGGTAATTGAAGATAGTGCAAGAAAATTTATCTGGTGGAAAAAATCCTATTTCGTTCATCTTTATGCTCGAATGATATTAGGCAATGTAACTAAATCCAATTAGGGATTAGAATACACGGTAAAATGGGGGAATATAACTCGCGAAAGTTCTACTTTGCAATCATTTGAACATAAAATATACAAATGACCTTTTTAAAATTATAAAAAAAAAATACATTTTTTTTATTTAGATGAGTATGAAATGAGGTAAAATGAAAGATATAGAAAAGACCAAACCAACAATAAGATGCTCATTTTCGCTCACTTTTTTTTTCGTACATTTTTTTTTTTTTTTTTTTTTTGCTTTTTTTTTCACCAATTTTTAGCGAAACTTATTTCTCCTAAAATATTTCTCAAATTTTGTAACACTTTTTTCCGTTAAGAATGAACTGAACTTTTTATTTTTCTATCTTTATATATATATATATTATATATATATATATATATATATATATATATATATATATATATATATATATATATATATATATATATATATATTGTAGATAAATTCACTCACTCGTAAAATATATTTAGATTTTATTTGAACTGTAATCTCTCCCAATCCTCATTTCTATTTCCTTGTTTTGGGAGCTTCATTTCAAAACTTTAAACCTAAAAAAAAGAAATAAGGTTTTATTTTTTGTTTTTTTTCTCAGTACGAAAACCTAAATATTTGTGGCAAAACAAATCTTGTTTTTCTTCTATAAATAATTTAATGTTTTAGGTTTTCCTCGGCAAAATAGCTTGTAAGCGGTTCATGTAAGGAAAGAAGAGATAAACTATATATATATATATATACGTATATAATATGTAAAGAACGACGCTTGTGTAGAAGAACGTTACATTAATTGTACTGTGTGTTGTTTGCAGTTAAAATATATATATATATATATATATATATATATAATATATATATATATATATATATATATATATATATATTAGATTACAGCCCGAAACAGTTTGTTTCATTATAAACATCGTTCAGTATTACTATTTTTACTTGAGTTCTGAACTTTAGCCTCCGTTGCATGATATAAAATGTAAAGTAGAAACTTCCGTAAAGCTGTAAACCTTTTTATGGCTTTAGTTACTCTTTATTTAATGTTTTATTCTTATAGTTTAGAAGGTCATTTCTAAACAGCAAGTCTACTAAAAGTTTGTGTAAGAAACTACTCAAAATAAGAATCGAAAGTTTGATAAACATGTAACTGTAATAATCATATACTGAATTTAACGACAAGATTTTGTTGCACGTTTTAATGGCAGGTTCCGTTTTGGCCACTTTTTCTTTTTACTCTCTCTCTCTCTCTCTCTCTCTTGTTTTCTTTACTCTTTTCTTCCTTTTTTATACAGGAAGGAAGGGCCAAGGGTGAACGCCCACAAAAATGCCCCACCTGTGTAAGAAGGAGGGGAGCCGGAATCAAGGTCTCCGAGGCTCATAATGCCATTTTTTTTAGAAATTTTTAAAAGATTGTGAAGTGTGTAAAATGCATGTAAGTATAGTGAAGAATAGATGGAGGAGTGTGTGTTTGGGAGCATGCTGCACTGTTCACAGGGTAGATGAGAGAAAAAAAAAAAGATCAGCTAAGGAGGACAGTGATAGAAGAAACGAGAGTTCCAGCAATCCCTGTCTCCTGCCAAACTTCCCCACCCACCGGAGCACTTCCCTGGTCGAATGGTGTCTACAATCTCCTCCTGTTTATGCGTTTGTTTTTTACTCCTACCATTTATGTGTTTGTGTTTTTATATCTCTCCCTATCGGATTACGCCATGTAAATAGATTACCATAAGATCACCCTCGATATATTATTTTACTCGTTGATATTATGCAGGTTCAATTTTATGAGTGTGTATTTTGCGCAGGTTGACGGTACGCTCATATACAGTCAACATTTTTATTCCAATTTTCCCCCGTTTCCTTATCTTTGCTTCAGTCTATCCTGAGTCTTTGATTCTTTTCTCCCTCTTTCTTCCTTCATACCATCAGTTAAATTTCTACTTTCAGAGCAACCTGATTGCACAAATCAAATTCACTAGCGAAATGCATAATTACAATGCTCAAATGGACGTTCATTTATCTTTGTTTGTTTCTCACAACGTCGCGTAATAAGAATGACGAGATTCTTTCTTTTTCACAGGAACATTACTGTCATTTTTTTTTCATCTTTCTTTTATTCAATGCAAAAATTCCTGAACGCTATTCGAGGATTATTTCTAAAGGAAAATGAACTTGTTTATATTCTGGAATTTTCAGTATAAAATAGATTTGCAAATAAATTAGAGTTCAAATTTTAAACTAAATTTTAAATTGTCCTATAATTCACAGTGTACACACACACACACACACACACACACACACACACACATATATATATATATATATATATATATATATATATATATATATATATATACACATACATATATATATACAGGGTGTTCCATAAGTCTGGCATCATAGGAGAAATTCATATTTTTCTATTTCTACACACCATAATTCATATTTTTTCTTTCTACAGGCCATAATGTCTATGCTCGGGATGCCAATTTCCCGTCCACCATTGTGTTCAGTGACGAGGCTGTTTTTTTATGGAAATGGTGAGGTAAATCGACAGAACACCCGCTACTGGTCTCAAAACAACCCTCACTGGTATACCTCTTCAAAGGAACAAGGTGCATCTCGGGTGATGGTATGGTGTGGCATTTGGAAGGATCGCATCATAGGCCCCCTCTTTTTCGATGAACATGTCACTGGAAGCACCTACCTACGTATGCTCAAGGAAGAAGCATTTCCCAGTGTCTTGAACGAAGAAGGAAATTTCCCAACATGGTTCCAGCAAGCCGGCGCTCCTGCACATTACAGCACCCAAGTAAGGGAATACCTGTACCAACAATTCCCTGGTCATTGGATAGGACGTCGATGGCCCGTGGAATGGCCAGCTAGAAGCCCGTATCTCACGCCACTAGATTTTTATCTTTGGGGTCACTTGAAAGCGCTGGTATACGCAGAGAAAATTAGGAGTGTTGAACATTTGCGGCAGCGCATTATTGGGGCATGTAACACCATTACTCCTGACATCATTCACCGTGTGCTTGCTGACTGGGTATCACGTCTGAATTTGTGTATTGAAAACAACGGTGGACATACTGAGCACGTTCTGTAAATAAAAGCTTTTGTTTTGTCTTTTTTTATTATTTTTCCTATGATGCCGGACTTATGGGACATCCTCTATATATATATATATATATATATATATATATATATATATATATAGAGTGGCGCTCATAAATATTCTTATAGAGAAATATTTCAGTTATATTCGTCCTTATCTTTTGTACCATGCATAGGATAATCATAAAAAGTTTACTGTTCGTTTGGGAAAATCGAATACTGCATTCGAGGAAAAACCATCCTTCCTACGGTTAGACAAGGTGGTAGTAGTTTGCTTCTTTGGGGATGCTTTAGTGCTTCTGGTCCACGAAAGTTTGTTGTCATCAGTGAAATGTTGAATTAGAAGAAATATCAGGAAATTTAAGAAAAAAATGTATCGCCTTCAGTTGGGAAGTTGCGAATGGTCGCAACTGGGTGCTGCAACAAGATAATGATCCAAAACATAAAAGTAAGAGCACCATGAAATGGTATCAATAAAATAATTTCAAGCTTCTCGAGTGGCCCAGTCAATGCTCAGATCTCATTTTAATCGAGAATTTGTGGTTTCATTTGAGAAAAACTGTCCACGATAGAAACCCTTCGAATCTGAATGAATTGCAACATTTTTCTTCAAAACACTGGACTAAAATTTCTATTAAGAAATGTCGAAACCTCGTAGAAAAAAATACCCAAAACTAATCATTGAAGGAAAAGGTGGACACGCAAAGTACTAAATAAGTTTGTAAGTAAATGTATGAAAACTTTTGCATTTTAACTTTTTTAAAAATTTTCTTCAAATTCTTTAGGGTTTTACAGTAGTGCATATATTCGATTTATACTAATCATTTTCTTTCTTAAATTCTTGAAACGAACGCCAACTTTTTATAATTATCCTATGCATGGTACAAAAGATAAGGACGAATATAATTGTAATATTTCTCTGCAGGAAAACTTATGAGCGCCATTGTATATATATATATATATATAATATTTAGGAGAAATCCAATGACAAGGAGAAATGTAAATGCCATGAAAAGTCTTCTTTATTGCGCAACGTTTCGAGCAATACGCTCATCTTCAGGCTGTTTAATAACAATGTGAAATTAAAATCAATATTGAATGAAAAACAAAACAGAAAATTTCTATAACCTATTCGTAAAGACAAATTTTAAAAGACTGAGAAAAGAGGGTTAAATTCTAAGTTATACAGATTTACATATAAAAATTAAGAAGTTATTTTTAAATACATGTAGTAAATGTGAAATTAATACACTGGAAAAATTACCAATAGTACACTGGAACAATGGAGCTATCTACCTTACACAGCAGTATCCGAGGCCGACTAATTTGAGCAGAGGCAGAGGCAAGGAACGGGAAACACGAAAGATGGCGAGGGAGATAGGGGAAGGAGGGATTATAAGGAATTGGGGAAGGAGGAGGGATCATAGCAAATTGAGAGGGACGGACGATGAGTCAACATTCAGACTAGGGGACAATGCTTTAATGAAAAGGGATTCTAAAATTCTTAGTGAGTTGGGACAAGTATTACAACCAAGAATTTTAAAATTGTCTAAAGTGTCTAAAGTGTCTAAAGTGTCTCAGGGCTAGATTTTATTCGCATATGGGAATAAGTGGCCGAACAGGTAAAATTTTAAAAACTAAGGAAGCCTCCAGTATTCGTGAACATAGCATTAAATGCAAAATTGATGTCACTTTAGACAATTTTAAAATTCTTGGTTGTAATACTTGTCCCAACTCACTAAGAATTTTAGAATCCCTTTTCATTAAAGCATTGTCCCCTAGTCTGAATGTTGACTCATCGTCCGTCCCTCTCAATTTGCTATGATCCCTCCTCCTTCCCCAATTCCTTATAATCCCTCCTTCCCCTATCTCCCTCGCCATCTTTCGTGTTTCCCGTTCCTTGCCTCTGCCTCTGCTCAAATTAGTCGGCCTCGGATACTGCTGTGTAAGGTAGATAGCTCCATTGTTCCAGTGTACTATTGGTAATTTTTCCAGTGTATTAATTTCACATTTACTACATGTATTTAAAAATAACTTCTTAATTTTTATATGTAAATCTGTATAACTTAGAATTTAACCCTCTTTTCTCAGTCTTTTAAAATTTGTCTTTACGAATAGGTTATAGAAATTTTCTGTTTTGTTTTTCATTCAATATTGATTTTAATTTCACATTGTTATTAAACAGCCTGAAGATGAGCGTATTGCTCGAAACGTTGCGCAATAAAGAAGACTTTTCATGGCATTTACATTTCTCCTTGTCATTGGATTTCTCCTAAATATTAAATTGAAGCTCTGTAGAAGCAACCCGCATAATTATATATATATATATATATATATATATATATATATATATATATATAGGGGAAGGTGGGGTAAGACGGACTACTTAACACAAAAATGAGTCTAGAAACCACATTTATATAATTTTGGGGGTTTTTAGGGGTTGTGGTGGTGCTTTGGGGTGTTATATTTAAAGTCCACACCCTGGTCACGGTTTTTAGAGGAAAAGACTGAAACACGAGATTTTACCAAATCAATATTTTTATTGTACCAAAAACGAATCACGGGGTAAGATGGACCCCAGGGGTCCATCCTTACTGGCACAACTCACACACAAAAACCTCTTCCTCATCATCCTCTACCCCTGCACATTCCTCATGTGCCCATCTCTTGCAAATGGCGCAACAAACCCACCCTTCCCCTCGCACAGAATTACCAAACGTGTCATTGCAATACAAGCACTTGGTTGAATCTCCATCCTCACTGTCACTGTCATGAGCCCAGGATGGCCCAGCTTTCGCTTGCTTTGCTTTTTTCTTTTGTGTCATGCTTTTGTTTGGTGACGTGAAGGACATCTAGCAACCAAAATCTGAACCTCGCCCTTTCTGCTTGGGTTTAGAGGGGGGGGGGGTTCCATCTCACCCCATGGGTCCGTCTTACCCCACCGTCCCCTATATATATATATATATATATATATATATATATATATATATATATATATATAACGCGTCTGAAAAGTGAATTATAACATAGTATAAAGGAAAAAGCCAAACTTTTAGGTCATTAATGACATCCTCTAGCATAAACTTACTTTATGTTACATCACTGAAAGTCGTTGTCCTTTTCCGTGATGTAATTGCATGATACAGAGTCGTTATTATGAAAATTCGAGATGGAAACTGTTTTACACAAAAACAAAGAGTTGGACACAGGGGAAAACACAAAATAATGAAATGGCATGGAAAATCATTTTGGGAGAAATAATAAAAACATTTTAATGTTTACAGGTTTGATGGGCTTTATATGCATATACAGTTACACACACACACATATATATATATATATATATATATATATATATATATTAATATATATATATATATACACATTTCAACTGCAAAGAACACGCAGTATAATTAACGTAAAGAACGACGCTTGTATAGGAGAACATTCGGCGCAAGATGAGGAAGGAGAACGAACAAATGAAAAAATGAGGTAACCACCTGGGAATCGAACCCGGGATCTTCCGATTGCCGGTCAGATATGATAACCACTACACCATGGTCCTCACTCGATCAGAAGTCGTAATTCTCCTACATACGCGCAGAAACCAATGCCCCGAGGGGGGCACCTCCCGCATAATGGATTTAATTTTCCCAGAAGAGTTCCTTGTTTCATGCACGGTCTGTGTGTATCATGAAAGAACCTCAGGGGGCCATTCTGAGTTCAATCCCATATATATATATATATATATATATTATATATATATATATTGAAAGGTTTTAATCCTGAAGAATGTTATTAATATTTAACCACCTTAGTAATAGGAAAGGTCAAGTTGGAGCGGAGCTTTACGTGGTGTCAGAACAACGGGTTACTACATCGCCTAAACGTATAGGATAATCACCCATCAAACCATTGAACAGACTCGAGGAATCTCAGCCTCGCTAATCTAACGGAAGCGGTTTTGGGACATAGCCACGACGTATTTTCCAAATTGTATTGTTAATACATGCCAAATATAAACATTGTGAAGCTTTAGTTTCAGCAAATTATGAATTCCTCTGAATGAAAACGCAACTCGTTTACCATCCAAATACTCCTTCCTAAGCCGTATTCATCAACAGTTTTAATTAATATGTATTTAGAAAATGTTAGAATGAATTTGCACTTTCGGACGACACGTAGCAAAAAGTTTAAGATTTGATAAACATCTTTTGCTCAGTATGAGATGAACGGCTTTAAAAGAGTGCCCCAAAATGGGAATTCTTCAGATGAGAAAGGAAACCGTTGGAGATCACGGCTGTGTTTTGACTGTTAATTATAAAGAGACTAGCTTGCCCGACCGATCAAAAAATGACGGGATGGAGTTTTGTAAACCTCTTCCGTGGTCCCCGCCTTTCCTTCAGTGAGTTTTGTTCACCAGACTTCCCCCTTTATCATAAAAGAAGACACCAAACCAAAATACATACATAAAAATAAGTTGCAAATTCATCATAAATTACCGCTTGATTTTACTGATTTTGATTCCCGCTAATCAATCAAATATTTCATGGTACATTGCATTTCTCGTGAACACTTTTTCTTTTTTTAATAAATTTCCTTGGTTCTTATCGACAACAACAAATACCTTCAAAATATTATCGTCTTGTTTACGTCAATGCAACATACAGCTGTCCGTGAGCTCTAAATAAATCTTCTACTTCAAATTTAAATAAATCTTCTACTTCACTTCTTTATATTGATATAAGTAAATAATATTCCTTTAATTGGATATCTTTTGCTAGTTTACCATTGTTCCACGCCAATAAATAATGTTCAGAAAAAACCTTAAATTACAATGAATACGTAAGTCTTTTTAATTACCTTAGCAATACTTAAAATTTGTCTCTCCAAATAATTGTCGTCACCATCCTGCTCCACACCATATAAGTGTTAAATTCATGAATTATTATTACCCACACCATTTCCCTAACAGGGAAACTGTTAACCACTGAGCTATGGATGCTAATTTACTGTATGTAAACTATCTTATATTCGGTTGGTTTGTACCATTTGCATGTGATTATGCACCCATACTACTGGCACAAACCTTGGCGGTCATTAATGATTGATATTGTTATTATGTTAGTAGTATTAATATTTTTGCCCCATGGGGCGATGTTGACCCGCCTTCCTGGGGCGCAATTTCTGCACCTTTATCCACCACCCGGAGAAATCAGAGATTATGCCCCCATACTACTGGTAAACTTTACCAAAAGACAGACACTGGCTTTTATTATTCTTATTATTAACAAAGAGACTCTGCTGCCCTTACTCTGGCGTTAATGGTATACCCGAGCCTGTCGTTAAAGGGACTTGCTTAGTTCAGAAATCGTTTGGCATTACGATGATGATAGACTAACAAGATATCAGAACTAACAGCGACTACTACTAACAGACCTTTCTTAATTTATCATCAGAATCAGACTTACGCCATTTGATTTACACAAACATTAGTTTCAAATTAATTTTACTGCAATGGGTGATTAAGCTCCTAACTCACTCATTCTTTCGGACGGGTAGTACTCCTGCTGTTTCCGACCCGATAGACGGTCCATTATCGTTATATTAATGTTAAGTATAAGAGAATGGTGCGGAATCTAATGTTTTCTTGTTTCTAGTGTTTCATTACTTGGTCGTGTTGTTCGAGAACTTGGTATTGCTATAGAAAATTAAATTCTTGGTTGAAACAATCAAACTTGTTGACAAGCACCACAAATGGTTTTTATTTTTTCTTGCGCATATATACAGTACTATATATAGAAGGGATGAGGAAGAAACTGAAAAAGTATCAGTTTTGATTTCGATTTCAGTTTTAGAAATTTTTAGTTTCAGTTCCGTTCGCTATCAGTTTTATATGGGTATTATTACTACTCAAATATATAGTACTCATACAGGCTTCATGAATGCCTTCCTTTACAGATATCATGTGAATACCACAGTGTACGTTTTGACTACTTTTCGTCGATAAAAATCGTTGACTCTCTCTCTCTCTCTCTCTCTCTCTACATATATACAGGGCGTCCCAAAAAAATGTATACACACTTTAAATACTTATAAAGGCAGTGTTCATTACAATACATTTTATTTTCAAAATGTAATAGAATCTACAGACATTATTTAATTGTTTTGTCAACGCCTGTTTTCAAACTGACGTCCGTTCTGGTCCAGGCACTGCTGATAACGCGAAGCAATGGAATCGCAAACATCACGAAACATTTCGTTTGGTATTTGTGTGCATTCTCATTCAATGGCTGCTCTCAATTCAGCGACTGTTGCAGGTTTTATAGCGTAGACTTTGTCTTTTAAGTATCCCCATAAAAAAAGTCTAGTGGTGTGAGGTCTGGTGAACGCGGAGGGTATTCTACGAAACCCCTTCGTCCAATCCACATCCACATCGTGCCAAGTACCACTCGCAATACTCCACTCTTCGGTCCGGATCATCTTCATTAATAGCATGGACTAATCTTGGAATGTAACTTTTCCATTGACAGCGCTTCAAAATGCGTTTGGACAGACGATTCTGAAATTCCTACCTCACGACTCGCTTGCCGCACAGATTTTCTTGGACTTTGGTGATACGTTTCCAGTACTCTTTCTTGCTTTGTGGGGCTTGTCGATGTCCGTGGTCTTCCGGAACGCTTCTTGTGGACATTCTGAACAGTTCCATCGGCTTCAAACTTATCTCTAATTCGAGTGATGGTAAGTCGCGTTGGTGGATCTGTTTGAAACTCCCTCCTAAACTGTCTTTGCACTTCAACTGCGTTTTCACACTTCCAGTAGCATTTTAGAATGAATTTCCTTTGTTCAAAGCTTAGTCTGACTGCCACTATTAATTCTAATGGGTTTAACTTGGAAAGAAAGAAACATCAATTGAGCTATCAGCTGTTAAAGTGTGTATACATTTTTTTGGGACGCCCTGTATATATATATATATACACCTTTGGTAACCTTTGGTTACCTTCCACCCGAATTGTTCATTCTGACGAAGGTCAAGCTTTTCACGCCACCTTAGACTTACAGTTTAACGTGGAATCCGAACCACGCCCCATCAGCAGCCCAGCGTCTTAACCACTAGGCCACCTAGGGTACCCATTTATCTACCAACCACTTTCTTTATTGTGTGGAAGGATGAACAGCTGGGTTTTGCTGCGCGCCGGCTACCATCGGGTCTCGAACCCGGGGCCGATGGATTCGTAGTCAGCAACGCTAACCACTACACCACCGAGGTGTGTGTATATACGTATATATAAGAAAATATAACCATGCGAAGCGTTCCCAATAATATCGTCTCGTTTATGAAAGTTTCAAATGAACTCTTATTTCATAATTCAGTCAAAGTGTTTATTTACGGACGTGGGGCTCGATAGGTGAGGTTAATCCTGCCCTGACATGCTTAGTTATGTAAAAGTAGCCACTTGTTAAAATGATAAAAATGGCCTACCGTCTGCCAGTCATAAAAATAAACCCTTTAATGTACAAGAGTTTGTGTGAATCCTTTACTTTACATCCTTCATTAAAGGCTTATCACTTAAAGCTTGTCAGTTGGCCTTAAGGCAATTCAGAAATCTTACATTAGCAAAATATTTTAAATATTTTTTGTTTTTCTTTGCTTATTCTCTAACTCCACGCTTCTCAACCTAGGGGTCGCGTAAATATTATTGGGGGTCGCAGAAACATTTGAAAATATTATTTTTTTCATAAATATACAGTGTTAGTACCTATTGCTTTTATGACATTGAGTGAAGGGTCGCGAAAAAATTTGTCTGATCCAAAGGGGTCGCAAGTGAAAAAAGTTTGAGAAGCCCTGCAGTCTAACTCACCCTTATATTTTATCTATGTTGTCCTATTGTAAATAAAATGAGTGGTCCGTAAATAAAACTGAAATGAAAACTTAAATTTATTTCTATTTCGATAAAGGTTTTCAGTTTTTCATTTCATCTTATTTCAGTTTCAGTTTCCATTTTAATCTTTTTATATTTTTTCGATTTCGTTTTTTTTTCAGTTTTTCACTTTTTATCAGTTTATCGATTTCCTGTCCGTGATATATATATATATATATATATTTGTTTATCATTAATGATAATAGCATAAATGGTTATCGTATCGTGGAAGGCAGGAAAATGGTTTTGAATTTGCAATTCAGTGTAATGATAAAGGTGCTAAGTTAATATATTCCTGTGTACAGTCTTCTGCAATAGTGACGCTCCACCCTCACTCCCTCTCCACCTCCCCCTCTCCCTCTCGTTATCACCCCCTCTCGTCCTCCGCCTCTCTCTCTCTCTCTCTCTCTCTCTCTCTCTCTGCCAGTTCCGATCGGAACGAGAGCTGCTTGGCGTCGATCTGAACCTGCGAGGGACGAACTATAGGTTAATCTTGGTGTACAGATCTCTGCATCTCCTCCTCGAGGAGGATACAGCCCTGTACACCGAATTCCGTAGCCTGCTAGAGGACAGGGTGTGTCAAGTTTTAAGAGACTTCAACTGTCGCGGCATAAAGTGGGAAGACAGGACTGCTGATGCCGAAGGGAGGAGGCTAGTTGACTTTGCTGATGAGAACTTCCTCACTCAGTGGGTCAATGGGCCTACACGAGGCGAAAGCGTTCTAGACTTAGTATTCACGACCGAAGACAAATTCGTCACTGGCCTCACCGTTGACGAATCGTTAGGCGGGAGCGATCACGGTCTGATTAGGTTCTGTGTCTGTGTCCCTCGGGTGAAGCGTAGTAACTCGAGAGGCAGTAAGCTCGATCTACGGCGGGCGGACTTTGTTGGCCTCCGGGATAGCGTAAGTGAGATGGAGTTAGAGGTCGGTGGCGATGTTGAGGGAGTGTGGAGTGCATTCCGGGACCAGTTTATGGTGCTGCAGTCTGCTGCCATATCCTCAAAACTGGTCACCCCTGCTTCAAAGCAGCCTAAGTGGTTCAGTCGTGACATCGCTTCGGCTATCCGAAATAGGAAAGTTGCGTATAGGAGGGCGAAGGCCAATCGTTCCCATGAGAACACTGAGGCGTATGTCCGCCTGTGCAGGGAAGTGAAGGCGAAGGTTAGGCTAGCGAAACGTAACGAAGAACTCCGGGTGGCAAGCCTCTGCATGGAGAACCCTAAGGAGTTCTTCAGTTATGTTAATAGTAGAAAGTCCATTAGATGCATGATAAGCCCGTCAAAGGACCCCAGCGGTGCGCTGCGGACCTCCAACGTGGACATCGCTAATGTGCTTAATGAGTACTTTGCGGGAGTGTTCACCAGGGAGGACACCCGCGTCACCCCCGACCAGGCGTCAGACACGAAGGTGTTGGCCTGGATAGTGTTCGGTGTACCGCGACAGTCGTTGCTGATAGAATAGACAAACTGAGCGCAATTAAGGCTCCTGGGCCAGACCAGTTCCTTCCCAGAGTGTTGCGGGAAGTGAGCGACCAGGTGGCTTACCACCTGGCTACGGTCTTCAACAAATCGTTGGAGACAGGCCAGGTGCCTGGTGACTGGAGGGAAGCCAACGTGACCCCTATCTTTAAGAAAGGGGATCACGAAAGTCCAGGGAACTATCGTCCCATTAGTCTCACTTCAGTTGTAGGTAAATTATTAGAGGGGATAATAGCGGATAGGATCGTTGACCATTTGGATTCCTACAAGCTGCTTGGGGACTCCCAACATGCGTTTAGACGGCATAGGTTGTGTCTCACCAACCTGCTTGAGTTTTTCCACGTCATGTGGAGCGAGTATGATACGAGTAGAGCGATTCATATACTTTATCTCGACTTTCAGAAAGCCTTTGGTAAGGTACCTCACCACCCCCTTAATGGCCAAAGTACGCGCGCTGGGTATCGGCGGGGAAGTACGAAGCTGGATTGGAAACTGGTTGAGGAATAGGCGGCAGAGGGTTGTAATTGAAGGGGCTACCTCGGGTTGGGCCTCGGTCACTAGCGGGGTTCCTCAGGGTTCCGTTTTGGGGCCACTGTTGTTTATCATTTACAAAAATGATATCGACGCTGGCATCGTCAGTAGGATCGCCAAATTCGCTGATGACACCAAGCTTGGCCAATGTAGGGACGCCCGAAGCGATCGAGCAACTGTGTGCGGACCTACGTAGGATAGGAGAGTGGTCCGAGAAATGACAAATGCCGTTTAACTTGGGTAAATGCAAGGTCATGCACATTGGCTACGCCAATCCCAAGTCGGACTACTCGATGTTGGGGAGTAATATCGAGACGACTGATTTGGAAAAGGACTTGGGTGTGCTAATTACAGCGACCTTAAGTTTACCAAACAGTGCGTAGAGGTGGAAAAGAAAGCCCAGAAACTGTTCAGTTATATCAGGGGGCAATTTCGATTTCGGAACAAGGAGATTCTCCTCTCTCTGTACAATTCCCTGGTTCGGCCGCACCTGGAGTAAGTGGAGTATGCTGTGCAGTTCTGGTCACCCACCCTCAGGAAAGATATTGAGAGGCTGGAGGGAGTGTAGGCGAGGGCCACAAAGTTAATCCCTTCCGTTAGGCATATGGGCTACAATCGACGCTTACACGCCCTGAATTTGTTTCCGCTGGAAACTCGGAGGCCGCGCGGTCAACTCATCGAGGTTTTCAAGCTCTTACGTGGGTTCAACGATGTCGATTTTAGAAGCATGTTTAGTTTAAATGATAACCCAACTTGCAACAATGGTTGGAAGTTGGATTTGAAACGGTTTAGCACTAGTGTGTGTGGGAATTACGTTACCTATAAGATCTGTGACACGTGGAACAGGCTACCTTCAGAAGTTGTGAACAGTTCTTCTGTGGATCAGTTCAAGAAAAGGTTAGACCGAATCTTGCACACTATTTGAGGGTGTAGGAATTTTTCTCTGGCATCCGTTGCCATTAGTACCTCCTCGGTATGGGCCTCAAGGCCTTTTGAGGTACTTCTCTCTCTCTCTCTCTCTCTCTCTCTCTCTCTCTCTCTCTCTCTCTCTCTCTCTCTCTCTCTCTGTTTCCTCCTCCTGCCTCCTTGTTACTGTATTTTCTTTTGATTTACCTTCATTCTTATTTTCCTTTTTCCTTCCTCTTCACCTCATACTAATACATGACCCTTCTCTTCTTCCCCTCTGCTCCCCGATTATTACCTCCTCCCATGTCTCTCATTCCTCCCGCCCTATCAACTACTTTTGTCATTTGTTTTTTTTTGCTTCTTTCCTTTTAACCTTCCCCTCCTCATCCATCCTCTTTTACATAATAACTGACTCACCCATCCATTCACTGGGGTTTAAGAGGGCCTGCGTTGCCTTCACATCTCGAAGAGGGTGGAACGGAACTATTGCAGGGGACTGTACTTATAACTCTCACGGAATTGGGGTACTAGTATGTAAGGCTGAAATATTTTGCTAGCTTATCGTAAAATTTGAATAATAATAATAATGATCAACTGACGATTACAAAAATTTTAAGTTTAAAATCCCTTAACTATGAACCTTATATATATATATTTTTTTTTAATTTATTTTTATTTATTTTTTTTTTTTTGGTGTGTGTGTGTGTGTGTGGGAGTTGGGGTGGCTTGTTTATCCTCATTTACCTTTTTTTTAATACTAAATTTTGATGTTATTGGTAGCATAAATGCGTGAAAAAAGGAATTATGAATGTATTTGTAATTTTAGATTTAAAGCATAGTAGAATCTGTGTAAAAGTGTGAATTTGAATAAGATAAGTTTGAATTAAGTAAAATACATATAATTGAATTTAAAGATGAGTTTCATTTAATTATAATATAAGTAATTTCAATAACATATGTTTAATATAAGTATAATATGTTTTGAAAATGTTGTATAGGGTGGCCACAAAGTCCATTTGCATGAAAAACAAGGGTAAGATACAGATATGCTGCAATTTCACTGCAAAAGGACTTTGTGGCCATTCTGTATATATATTTGTAAACATGAAAAGAAAGATCATTTACAGACCTGACGTAAATGTAATTTCCTGTTTTTTAGTTATTAAAGTTTCAGTATTAAAACAAACAAGTAATTAATATAGGAATAAGTTGGAATTAATATAGGAATCCAATTAACTATAAAGTACATTACAGTATATATTAATTTTGGTGTTAATGACGAAAAGGCTTACTGTAAACACTTTAAAAATAAATTCAAAATAGATTCTGGGTCTTCTCGGTTTCATTCGCTGCTGATTTTTAATAAAAATGTATAATTTTTTTAGGTATTTTAGGCGCAGAATTCAATTTTGGTCTTTCTTAAATGCGAAAATTAACCAAAACTAAGATATATCAACCCTAGTCTAACTAAAATAGGAAATAAACTATATGCATCCGTCTAGTGTAGCATTTAAAGAAAAGTTTGAAATGTCGTTTAACATCGTCTTAAACAAATCATTATTTTTATTTTTTTTTCCACATAAATTCATACAAGCATGACTCAATCATTAGTTGATGAGTGCCACAATGACGCTTGTTTCTGCGTTTTACCGAATGCCATGTGTTTTCAATTTTCTGTGTGCGCGCGCCACTTCCCGAATCAACAAAATTTTTTTGAATGATTAACTGTTAAATGTTTATATTCATATCCTTCTAAGTTCTGTAGTCCATCATATGCTTTTCAGTTGTTGCTTATTATTGTAGTACCTCTCTTTATGTTTTCTTTAACATGATGTTAACGTCTCCTGGTCACAACGGAGAACAGCATACAGGAAGCATTCTCCTATTTCTCTGCATATACCCCGAAAGACCCACTGCTCAGGAAGAAGTCGCCCAGGCTGATACTTTCTTTTAGAAAATATTGTTTCGTCATTTTCGACCGTTGTACCTGGTCCTCCTACTTTCACGGGGTTTTTCAATATTGTATCAACACAAACCTGAAAGGATGCATATTATAAGTTAGGTTAGGTTAAGTTAGATTAACTTAGTTTAGGTTAGGTTAAGTTAGAGTAACTTAGTTTAGGTTAGGATAGTGCAACTCACCTCTCTTAAATAGTTGTTACAGTCGATTACTGCGTCGGTTTTAATTCCGAGTTCATGATCACATAATTTTAGGTTGGTGTATTCATAAATAAATATACATAATCTTAGATAATGGAATATGGGTATCTTTGAACCATGTTCCACTGCGCACCAAAACTCTTTTATTGCATCCCCATTTTGGCAACTCCATACGCTATTATTATGTACGATTTTGATCATTTTGTTTTCTACGACATTCCTTTCCTTTTGGTATTATGTTCCACTCCCGTAAAAAATGTACGAATCTTCTTCAGTCTGCAATCTATAACGCAACTTTATTAAATTAAATTATTCATCCATCTTTACTGTATGTCAACCAATATCTCAAATTCTTAACGTAAGTGAGCCCGAGCCAAGCCGCTTATGAAAAGGGTATTGTACACTTTCAAAATAAGATAGCGTATGATTTTCGTGGAAGATATTGCGTTCATTTAGGCTATAGGTGGGTATAATTTACTTTTTATTTTAGTTAGGTTGGGGTTTATATATTTTAGTTTTGGTTAATTTCCACATTTAAGAAAGGCCAAAACTGAATTCTGCGCATAAAATTACTTAAAAAAAATATATTTCTAAAAAAAATCGGCAGTGAATAAAACTGAGAAGGTCCTAGAATCTTAATCATTAATATTTTGTACGAATGATAAGATCATTTCAGCCCGTTTACGCATTAGGAGGTTTGGAGGATCACTTTAACATATTGCTTCCCAGGAACCTCTCTTTAACATATTGCTTCCCAGTGTATATCACTTTAACATATTGCTTCCCAGGACGGATCACTTTAACATATTGCTTCCCCCAATGCTTTGGGAAGCAATATGTTAAAGTGATCCGGTTTGGAACCTTTATCAATGTCATAAAATTTTTTCCTAAGATCTCTTATCCTGTTTACAGAATGTTTTCTAATAATGCGTTGTAATTCTAAATATAGCTTATTTATGAGAATTGGAAATCGCAACTACCAATTACTATTAACTAGTAATTTTGACTATCATTAATAAGTATATACAAATATCAATTCATTTCAAAATTGGTCTATTGACATTCTCGCTTATTGTTTCATAAGACTACATTTATTTCCTGAATTATAAAAGCCTCTTTGCAAACTATTTGTAAATTATTCACGAAGTACCGTAATGAGAATACAGATTTTAAATTCAAATTTGAGAATTTTAAACTTTACTATTCTAAACTTTAATGCTATGATAGATTTCACTTAAAAAGTATGAATGGAAGTTTGCAGTTGGAATTAATAATTAGACAATGATAACGATAAAATAACATCAGAATATAAGATAATATTTTTTTTCCTTTTGAGTCCCAACTCCCAGAATTGTTTTATATTTCGCAGATTTATGAATAACTCTGCTGCACATTTCTTGGATGTGAAATTGCCGCTACTAAGCTTTAACCTCTGTGCATTCCATTTGTGCATTGTCACGTCAAGAATGTCATGTACTTGTAGAATATATAAAGAATGATGGAGCGTACTGTATAATAACCAGATAATCGGAAAACTGAAACCAAGAAACCCGAAACACCAAATCGTAGAAGCCTGCTAAGTGAGAAATATAAACCAAACTTTGAAATTTATTAAATTCATTATATTACAGTAAGTTAAAGAACTTCTATATTAAAACACTCGCAGGATATATAAATATAAATATATTATTTAAGTATAAGTTATAAGTACATAAATATAAGTTATAAGCGCAGATGTCCTAAACCGGAAACCAAAGATGATATTTATCTTCGCAGACACTGGAGTTAATTTGAAGTTATTTGTAAAGTTAATTTTTAACATATTCTTATTAATAAAAACTTAATTTTTCTTAATGACATTATCAGAAAAATACATCTGGTCAAAACTTCGTTTCATTTAAACAAACTTTCTAATATATACACAATTGTATAAACATACATATACTCTCATATATATATATATGTACACTATTTGTATACTTAATAATAATAATAATAATAATAATAATAATTAACAATAATAATGAAAGCAATTTAAGTAATTAAATTAAATAGAAAATAAATGATTCGCGTTACATTCTTTACCATTATAATTATTTCCTTTGTGTTTCGTTTCGATTTTCTCTTTTAATCCATTTATTTTCTTTTGATGAACTTTAACCATTTAATTAACCTACTTAAGTTTTTAATATTCTTAATTGTTTGAAATATTCGCTTAGAAACTGCCTTTATACGATGAATTCAGTTAATAATAGTCGTACATCAATGAAATTAAAAGTATTTAAGAATCTAATTCAAGGATTTTTTTTGTAATTTGTTTCATTCATTTTTATATTAATTTACAGTCATTTTAATTATTATTTTAATAAATCAATTTTAATACTTTAATTTTTATATATTTTCAATTATTTTCAATTATTTTCAGTCTTCTTTATATATTTTCAATTATTTTCAGTCTTCACATTCTCAATAATAATTTTTTTTTATTATTAACTAAATTTATGAATTATACCATTATTTTATTTTCTATTTTATTATTCTTATTCTTTGGTTTTATTTACGTATTTTTTTCTTTTTCTTTTTAGATTTGATTAATATTTTTTGGAATAAATTGGTTTAAATTTATTAATTTCGGTTGACGTAAATGAAAATTTTAACCTATTTTTTAAGTACATTTTCGTGTTTTTAACAAAACTCTCATCATGGATAACTTTTTATCTTATTTAATTTAATTAATTATTTCTTTAGTTCATAATTATAAATTAGTTAATAGGGTACTTGTAGGTTATCTCCTCCCCAACCAATTTCGACAGAATATTTTCGTTAAAACTAACGAAAATATCACGACTTAACCTAACCAATTATCAAGGGCGTACAGTTGATCTATTATTAATTATAACATTGTTTATTTCTGGAATAGTATTTACTATTTACTAATAGATCAACTGTACGCCCTTGATAATTGGTTAGGTTAAGTCGTGATATTTTCTTTAGTTTTAACGAAAATATTCTGTCAAAATTGGTGGGGGAGATAACCGGTGCTACTGTAGTATGCGGTCTACCTACGATTCGGCGGTCTACCTTTTAATTATAGCTTCTTATCTTGTTTACTAATTGTTTGTTTACATCCCATTGTCAATCGCCCTTGACGATTGGTTAGGTTTAGTCATGATATTTTCGTTAGTTTTAACGAAAATATCATGATTAAACCTAACCAATCGTAGGTAGACCGCATACTACAGTAGCATCTATATATATAAAACAGAGAAAACTATTGTTATATTCTATTGTTAGTGGGAAAACGCACTAGTTTGATGATGCTAATTGTAATTATTATTATTAGCCTACTTTTTCTGTCAACAAAACTGCTTACAATCTTTTTAGTATCTTTTTTTATTCCCCCAATCTACAGTATGTATTCCCCTTTACCCTTTATATCTATCTAAATGCGGACAGAGGGACGAGAGTGATGATTTCCAAAGGAATTAACTTCAGGGACTTAGCCTAAAACATAAGCACTGGAAGAAACCAACCAACACAGGACACCAAATCAAATATTACATGTATATCCTCGTATAATAATTATGTTCAAAATTGGGTATCGCATAGACGCGAACCGGGAAATTACTGGCGCCTTTTTTTACCCTATACAGGGTGATGCGTAAATGTGTTTCATAAATCGCAGGGTGTATTCTTGAGACAAAAATAAAGAAAAAAAGACCATATCAACATACGTCGAGAAACCCGTAGGTTTGGAGCTAGCACGCGACAGAAAAATGAAACTCCTAAAGATTTTTTACATTTTATGCAAATACACAGTGTGATACATATGATTCATTAAAGTAAATGTTCGAAATTTTTTCCTACTTCTTGAATGCATGTCTCAGCACGTCGCAGTAGTGATTGTCTGACAACTTTCTGACCTACCCCCCTCATCGTAAACTATCGTTAACCACCATTCCCTCACTTGTTCATACTCACTCGTTTTCCCACTTTAACTATCTCTCCTCTATCCTATTTTGCGACGTGCTGAGGCATGCATTCAAGAAGCAGGAACGAATTTCGAACATTTACTTTAATGAAGCAAACGTAACACACTGTGTATTTGCATAAAATGTAAAAAAATCTTTGAGATTCATTTTTCTGTCACGTGCTCTAGCTCAAAACCTACGGGTTTCTCGACCTGTGATTATATGGTCTTTTTTCTTTACTTTTGTCTCAAGAATACACCCTGCGATTTATGAAACACATTTATGCATCATCCTGTAAACAGTAAATCACCGCTTATCCGAAATGCTCGGGACCGAGAGGGTTTCGGATAATCCGTGTCTTCGGATAATGAGAGTCGTACTCATATTATTACAGGCAATGTAATTTATCTTATACTGTACCGTAAAATTAGAGAAAAATCATCAAATTATCAAAAACAATTATGACAGGATTAGAACAATTAATACAAAGAATATAAAGGAATACAAAAGACATCAAACAGCACCAGACCGGCTGGTCTCTACGAGGCTGTCTGTTTAAGAAGGAAAGTTAAAAGATGGAAGAAAATTTAAAGACGAGTGAAAGTTTTAGAGTAAAGTAAAGAGGTTGAAAAGAAGGAAAGAAACTTAAAGATAAAGTGAACATTTTAAAGTAAAGACGAGTGTACAGTGCGTTCGAAAAGTTTCTCCGCAGTCAACCAACACTTTAAAAAAAGTGTTTGACAACAAGTGTAGATGAGTTGCTCTGTTCCTGCAAAATGGTGGAAAACAGTTTCAACACATGATGTAAAATCAAAAGGTTATGTAATAAAATCACTAAATCATGGTTGAATGAAAACATTGTAGTTTTCCAATTTCCTATGCGTTTAACATAGCACTGCGGAGAGACTTTTCGAACGCCCTGTATAGTATATTTATTTATTTATATAAATTAAGCATTATCGACCGATGATGGCTTTGACTGTAGAATAGAATCATTTGAAACCTTCTTGAATAATCCATCAATGATATTCGCTTTATACAAATTTGTCTTGTACCTGATATATCTGCATAACTTTCTGTTGCGTAATGTAAGATGTCCGCTCTGATTGACAGAATTTTTTTCGATTAATAATATATGGGTGAGCGGCTGTAAATATTTCCGGATAATGCGAGTTTCCGGTTTTTTGGAGTTCGAAGAAGCGGTGGTCTACTCTACCCTAAATGGAACCTTTCTCCTGATTAATAGTAAGCATTTATATATATATATATATATATATATATATATATATATATATATATATATATATATATATATATATATTAGGGTGATTCAAAAAAATCAGTTTTTTTTTTTAATTGTTCAACCTGTATTTTTGTTCCCTATGACAAAAAAGTAGTGTATGCCAAATTTGGTGAATTTTAAATAAAATTTACTATGTGCTACCAGGCGTGAAAGTTTCCCTTTTTTTCAATTTGTTTGTTTTTACAACTTATGATTTTAAGTTTAATTGTTTATATTTCAGAATTTTTAATTAATGGTTTATATACTAGCTTGCTTTTAATTGTCGTTTGGAACTCGTAATTTTGATACCAATTAATCGATTATGGAAGCTAGGCCTAACTCACCATCACCTAGTTGCTCAGTTGGGAGAAGTTCTACGAGAAAAGAAACTGAAGTATGGCTAATTGGGCAGCCCTCTGCAGTACTAAAACATTCGTATTACCATCAGAGAAGGAAATGATGGCCCTCTTCATGCACTACAGAAATATTAAAAAGCGAGGCATTACAGAATCATGCTCCTCTACTGTGGATGATGTGCTAGCAGTTTGGAAAAAAGAGGAATACCAGCAAAACAGAGTACATGTAGTAGATAAAATTCAAGGAATACTGAAGGAATGGCAGCTGCTTAAGAAAAACAAAGCAAACAAATTGAAAAGATCACAAAATTCAAATAATAAAGAAGAAAAATGGAAAGATAAACTGGAAAACTTATTTGACATTGCTCATGAGAATGCTCTGCAGCTTATAAAAATAGGAGATGATAAGAAATTCTTGAAAATGCAACGTGATAAAGGACATCATGGAAAAATGGGTACCATTGATAAGGCTGTTGCTAAAAAAGAGCAAAGAGCAGCAGAAAAGCAACATTGTGAAAAGAGGAAAGCAGAAGAAGAGATCAAAAGAAAGAAGAATGAAGAGGCTGTCATACTCACCAGTACATCATCAGAATCAGAATCAGAGGAGAGTAAAAGTGATGAATCTGGTTTCTGTGCTGCACAACCTTCAACATGGAAAAGTAAGGTAGGCAAACGTAGAAAATTGTTTGATGATAAATTATTAGGAAGTCTTGATGTTGCAAAATTGAGTGACAGAAATGCGTCTCTAGTTTTAATGCCAACAATCAGACATCTCCTGCAGTTAACAATTATTTGCGAACAAATAAAATGCGTGTGTTTCGATACAACGACAGCCAATACTGGTCCTAGAAATGGTGCAGCTATTCTTCTAGAACAAAAATTCGACAACGATTTATTGTGGCTGGAATGTCGACACCACATATTGAAATTATGCTGGAAGCTGTTGTTTCAAAGTCTTTATCACCATCTTCTGGCCCAGATATAGTCCTTTTTAAGAAGTTCAGAGAAATATGGTCAAGCATTAATAAGGAGGACTACGAAACAGTATTATCAGATCCAGATATCTATGAAAATATTCATGACATCAAAGATGACATAATTATATTTGCAGCAAATCAACTAGACACATTCCAACCAAGAGACGATTACCTAGAACTATTGCAGTTAACAATTATTTTTTTGGGAGGTGAACCAAACGGTGGAATCAAATTTAAACATCCAGCGGGACTTCATCGGGCTAGGTGGATGGCCAAAATTACATATTCATTAACATTTTTTGTTCAAATCTCAGTTCAAAATTTCAGTAAAAGACAAAAAAGGACTAAAAGACATCTGTCTATTTGCTACTCGGTTATATGTAAAGGCATGGTTTACAGCTCCTGTGCCATCTTGCGCTCCTCGTCTTGATCTGGAATTATTACAGAATCTTGTAGTCTACAAACAAATAAATGACAATTCCATTTGTTGCTATTAAAAACTGTTAGGTCACCTCTGGTACCTATCAGAAGAACTGGTTGCGTTGGCCTTTTATGATGATGAAGTGCCTACTGAAACAAAAAAGAAAATGGTAAAAGCCTTGCAAAATACAAAAAAAACTCTTCCTGCAAAACGGGCTTTTCTAGATCCTGCACTTATTCTAACGAAGAAATTAGAAGATTTTGTCACATGAAATACTCAAAGATTCTTTACAATAACAGAATTTAGTTCAAAATTTTTACTCAAAGATGCTAAAGAATGGCATAATGATGAAGAGTTTAACTCCGCTAAGAAATCTATCAAACAGTGGAAAGTCGTGAATGATATAGCGGAAAGAGGAGTAAAATTAATGGATGAATATAATAAAATACTAACACATGACGAAGATCAAAAACAATTCTTGCTACAAGTAGTGAAAAACTACAGGGCTGTTTACCCTGATAGAAAAAAGAAACATTGATGAAGTAAGGACAGCTAATGTCTCAAATATCATGCTAGTTTAATTATGCATGCTTGTGGTTATGGTAGGACCTACGGGGGAGCTTTCCACATTAAAAAAAAGCAATGCGCCTTGTACTGTACCTCCTGGGTGGTGTGGAAAAATTTGACAATTTGAGTCGTTCTGTCAATTTTTAATTGCTGGTAGCAACCCTTAAAAATTAAAGTTTGCTAAAATATTTTAGGATAGTTATTTTTATGCTGAAATGAACCATTTAAAGGGTTGAACACATTAAAATATAAAAAAATTTTTTACCCCCCATATTTGAATCACCCTAATATATATATATATATATATATATATATATATATATATATATATCAGGGATGGGAAACTGATAAATTTTTAAGCCCAGTTTTCGATTTCAGTTTAAGTTTGTAAAAATTGATTTCAGTTTCGATTTCGATTTAAGTTTTTAAGTTTTTTTCGATTTGAGTTTATTTTTCGATTCAAGTTTTATATTTTGCAGTTCGATTCAATTTAAATTTCGATTCCAGCTTTTTTTCAGATTTCTTTAAGAATTTCTTTGTACTATTTATATTATTTTTTTGGGGGTACCCTATTGACAAATTCAGATTTAATTTTATATTTGTATTTGCATTCGATTTCTGTTTTTCAAAGCGAGAATTTGCTTTAGTAACTATCTTTACTTTTGTATGATTAAACATGTAAGCATCTATAGCCAACTGAATCAGCACAAACGCTCTTTTTTTTTTTACTTATTCGCTTCATTTCTTTCACATAAAGTTTTATTTAACAAAAACTTTCAATTCGAAATGTTTTATTAATTCGTACACTTTTTAAATTTTAAACCACACGACACGTATAAAATATATAAATAATAGTATTAGAAAGGGGAATAAAACAATTAAATGCGCCTCTGTTTATTATACATCAAATACAAATACCTCGTAAACTCACATGTTAAAAGTAGAGCGATCATTTAAAATATTGTCAATGTTTTCGGGCAACAAATTGTTTCTTTGAGGACTTAAAATCAAGCTGAAAAGAGAAAAAAGCCGTTCCACACTACGGAACTAAAAGCCGTTCCACTCTACGGAACTAAAAGCCGTTCCACACTACGGAACTAAAAGCCGTTCCACTCTACGGAACTAAAAGCCGTTCCACACTACGGAACTAAAAGCCGTTCAACTCTACGGAACTAAAAGCCGTTCCACACTACGGAACTAAAAGCCGTCCCACATCGAATTAGAAGATAAATGGATATTTTAAATCCATACAAATGTTAAGTCGCAAAAAAAGGAAAATAATTCACGTTATTTATATTTTTTCGCAATCCAAATGCTCCTTAAAAGTGAGACGCAAAACTGTTATTTTTAATCTATTCGAATTCAGATTTCAGTTTTTGGTTGTTTTTCAATTTCAGTTTGAATTTCGAATTTAGTTGTCAGAATTTTTTTCAGTTCGAGTTTTTTTCGATTTCATTTCATAAAATAATATCGGTTTTATCAGTTTATCGATTCCAGTTCGATTCAGTTTCCCATCCCTGATATATATATATATATATACCATCTCATCTCATCTCACTAAAATATTTGAAAGAATAGTTCGACAGAAAATCTATGACTTTTTGGAAACTCAGAAAAAATTAAATGATAACGAAAATGGGTTTCGGTCAGGCAGATCATGCCTATCACAACTAATGGAACACTACAACAACATTATTGATGCAATTGAAAGTAATGAAAACTATGATGTAATAGACACAGACTTTGCCAAAGCGTTCGACAAGTGTGCCCATGGAATCATAATACATAAACTGAAATATATGGGAATAACAGGAAAAGTAGGGAAATGGATCTATAATTTCCTTAGTGAGCGGCGGTAAGTCGTTATAGTACAAGGAATATCTTCATCAAAATCAGAGGTCCTCAGCTCAGCACCACAAGGAACAGTATTAGCTCCACCACTCTTCATAATCATGCTAACTGACATAGATAAGGACGTTACCAGAGACAGCACAGTATCGCCCTTTGCCATGACACGAAGATCAGTAGGAAAATAAGAAACCCAGAAGATATAGGATCTCTACAAACCTACATGAACAGAATCTACAAGTGGACGGAAGACAACAATATTAAGTTTAACACTGAGAAATTTCAGCTGTTACGCTACGGAAAAAGAGAGGATCTAAAATCCATGAAATATTATACCCCAAATGGAGAGGAAATTCAGAGAAATTCTAAAGCAAAAGATTTAGGGGTTGTAATGACTGATGATGCGAAATTTGAAACACAAAATAAGATAGCAGTAAACAGAGCAAAGACAATAACGGGGCAGATATTGAGAACCTTTAAACGAAAGGATAAGAATGTAATGATTCCTCTACTGAAAACACTGATCACACCCAAATTGGAATACTGCTCGGACCTAACATGCCCATATAAAAAAGAAGACATTAGACAGCTAGAAGGGATTCAGAGAAGCTTCACAGCCAAGATCAATGGGTGCAAAGAACTAAATTACTGGGAAAGGTTACGCGAATTAAACCTATATTCACTGGAAATGAGAATATAGAACATTATAATACACCATTATTTACACTTGGAAAATAATGGAGAAACTAGTCCTTAATCTTATTCTGAAATCTGTAACTCCCCAAACAACAGTGGAAAGTAGAAAAAGAAGACATTAGACAGCTAGAAGGGATTCAGAGATGCTTTACAGCCAAGATCAATGGGTGCAAAGAACTAAATTACTGGAAAAGGTTACGCGAATCCTATATACAGAGTCATGCAAGAAGTAAATAGACACCCTTAATTTTATGGTAAAATGTATGCATCCATTTTTTTGCCATTATTATGACTAATATTCGTTTCCTACATTTTTATCCTTGAAGAAGGACTTATGCCAATATTCTCAAGTGGTCAAATTGAAAAAGACAGCTGCCTGTTCATGGAAGATGGAGCCCCATGCCACACTGCAAAAAAGACGAAAGAATGGGAGGAGCGAAATGGTATCAAACGACTTCCTTGGCTGAGTCAGTCCCCTGACATGAACCCCATAGAACAAGTGTGGGCAATACTAGACAAGACTTTACGTAAAAAGCCCAAAAAACCAGCAACACGATCAGAATTGTTGAATCTTTTACGCCAAATTGTTACAGCAAAATCTGGGCAGTCTATTTACTTCTTACATGACCCTGTACTATTGAGCTAAAATGTGTCTATGTGTCTGCCCGCTTTCTTCGGAACCGTGCACAGACTAAACGGCACATCGGAAAATTCTGCAACCACCACCAACTGATAGCCCATGAGCTGCCGATGTGCTCTGTCAAGTTTCCCGGTCCTAGGTTACTCCGCGGCCGAGCACGAGCTATTTGATGTCTATTACAAGTGAATGCAAGTACTTCGAAAACGAAAATGACGAGAGCAAAAATACATAATAAACAGTTTGGTAGTCCCGATAATACGTAAGTACCAATATATATACATATATACAATATACATACTGTATACATATACAGCTAGCTGTGACATATACTGCTACATACACTGTGACATATACTGCTACCTGCCCGGAGGGCGATAGCGAGCTACCGCTTGTTAAACCTATATTCACTGGAAAGGAGAAGAGAGAGATACATCATTATTTACACTTGCAAAATGATGGAGAAACTAGTCCCTAATCTTACTCTGAACCCTGTAACTCCCCAAACAACAGTGGAAAAGTAGAAAAGGAAGACTGTGTCGTTTTCACAAATTAAAGGCTAGACAGGGACCATCCTTAACCCTGAAAGAAAATAGTTTTGTTGTGAGAGGACCAAAACTGTTTAATCAGCTGCCCAAAGACCTAAGGAACACGAGTGGTGTTGCGGTGGACATCTTCAAAAGATGATTAGACGCCTGCTCAGAACAATCCCCGATGACCCGGGCGCACCTGGCTATGTAAGGTGGAGAGTAAAAAAACTAACTCACTACTTCACCAGGCCAACTCGAGAGGAGGGGCGACAAGCTCGACCTTCGTGAAGTGAGGAATCATCGTGCGGAACAATTGAAAGGTTGAAAGGTATTATGGATGTCTTCTAATCAATTTGGTTTTGAAAGATCCCATTCATGGAGATTGTATTTAAATATACTGACAGTAATTCAGCTATTTATAGCTGCTTCTTGGATATAAGCAAAGCGTATGATAGAGTAAATTACAATATTCTATTTAAAAAATTAGAAGACAGGAATGTTCCACTGTATATTTTAAATATCTTGAAATTTTGGTACACTCACCAAACTTTTATGGTAAGTACGGTCAATATATTGTTTGAATGTTTTGGTACCTCATGCGGAGTTAGACAAGGTTTCTTGCTCTCTCTCCTCTGTTATTTAATGTGTACATTGATGGGTTAGTTACTTCTCTTAATAATATAAAAATTGGATGTTGTACAGATAACGTGAAAATAAGTAACTGGCTTATGCCGATGATATGGTATTAATAAACCCTTCAGTTTTAATTTTCAAATTATATTCACAGAACCATGGTATTAATTTTAACGTTACTAAGTCTGAGGTTATGTGAAGCTCAAATCAAACAACTGTTTTTCTCAAAATGAGAGGTGAACTAATAAAGCAAGTATAAGAATTCATGTATCTGGGTGAGATTATCACCAGCTCTTTGAGTGACGATTCAGACAAAAGAAACCAATATCGAAGTCTCTGCGCTAAAGCAAACACGACTATAAGGAACTTCAGATTCTGCACAAGCGAAGCTAAATACACTCTTTCTTATCTTCTGTACTATATAAGTAGCAACTTTGGGCTAACTATAAAAAAGGTTCTGGCGGAACCTTTAATTTACAGTACTGTACTTTATAACAGATATTTTAGACTATTACGTAAGTTACCTCTAAGATGTTCAGCTTTGTAAATGTTCGCTAACCACAATGTCTCGAGCCTCCCGGAGGTAACAAGACGTAATCAATGCAATCTAATGAGAAGACCTCAAAACTCAGCCAGTCCAATTATCCAAACTACTCATCACTCCTGCTTCATGTCTTCGAGACTATGGATTTCTTGGTATGAAAATGTTTGTCTAATAGCTCCACTTAACACCAATATTGGTTTTTCAGACCGTGTATTTTTTTAGTTTTAAATTTTTATAGTTTTAGCTTTGGGTAATTTGTTTCATTACGTGTTATTTTTTTATTTTTTTTTTATTGGTAATTTTTTAATTTTTAATTTATTATTGTTTGATTAATTGTATCATTTATCTTCAGAAATATTGTACTTTTTTTACTGGGATTGATCTCCTGCCAATAAAGCATAATATAATTATCATTATCATTATCATATATATAATATATATATATATATATATATATATATATTCGTAATTTAAATATATTACCATTAAAAACATTTGTGAATTTTGGAATGAAATGGAGAAATAATTTGTGAAGAAAATTTTAATCATATTTACCCTCATTTTACTTTTGTTTTTCTCGCTCAGCTCAAAATAAACGAGAAAAGATTTTCTAATATGAAATTTTCTCCAGGATATTTTGGTTCTGTATTCAGAAGGTTAATGACATAATGTGGTCAAAGAGGATTTTTGTTCGTTTTTCTGAAACTGTCATTTGGCAAAGAAGAAATTTATTCCGAAATTAATTTTATTTGGGTTTTCGTCCGTTTTATTATATTAATGAATTTATGAATAAGCGAAAATAATTTCTGTATTATTGGATTTTTCTTTCTTCACCTCTCTCTCTCTCTCTCTCTCTCTCTCTCTCTCTCTCTCTCTCTCCCGTGGGGAGGGGGGTGGGGTACTAATATACGTCAGAGACACGTTGAGTCCGGTTGACTGCCAGTTCCGGTCGGAACGGGAGCTGCTTGGCGTCGATCTGAACGTGGGAGGGACGAACTATAGGTTAATCTTGGTGTACAGACCTCCGCATTTCCTCCTCGAGGAGGATACAGCCCTGTACACCGAACTCAGTAGCCTGCTAGGGGATAGGGTGTGTGTAGTTTTAGGAGACTTCAACTGTCGCGGCATAAAGTGGGAAAACAGGACTGCCGATGCTGAAGGGAGGAGGCTAGTTGACTTTGCTGATGAGAACTTCCTCACTCAGTGGGTCAACGAGCCTACACGAGGCGAAAGCGTTCTAGACTTAGTATTCACGACCGAAGACAACCTCGTCACTGGCCTCACCGTTGACGAATCATTGGGCGGGAGTGATCACGGTCTTATTAGGTTCCGTGTGTGCGTCCCTCGGGTGAAGCGTAGTAACTCGAGAGGCAGTAAGCTCGATCTCCGGCGGGCGAACTTTGTTAGCCTCAGGGATAGCGTAGGAGAGATGGGGTTAGAGGTTGGCGGCGATGTTGAGGGAGTGTGGAGTGCATTCCGTGACGAGTTTATGGTGCTGCAGTCTGCTGCCATACCCACAAAACCGGTCACCCCTGCTTCAACGCAGCCTAAGTGGTTCAATCGTGACATCGCTTCGGCTATCCGAAATAGGAAAGTAGCGTATAGGAGGGCGAAGGCCAATCGTTCCCACGAGAACACTGAAGCGTATGTCCGCCTGTGTAGGGAAGTGAAGGCGAAGGTTAGGCTAGCGAAACGTAACGAAGAACTACGGGTGGCAAGCCTCTGCAAGGGGAACCCTAAGGAATTCTTCAGTTATGTTAATAGTAGAAAGCCCATTAGAAGCATGACGGAAGTGGCGTTCTGCGGACCTCCTACGCGGACATCGCCAATGTGCTTAATGAGTACTTTGCGAGAGTGTTCACCAGGGACGATACCCGCGTCATTCCTGAGCCAGGCGTGAGGCACGAAGGTGCTGGCCTGCAGAGTGTTAGATGTACCGCGACAGTCGTTGCTGATAGAATAGACAAACTGAGCGCGTTTAAGGCTCCTGGGCCAGACCAGTTTCTCCCCAGAGTGTTGCGAGAAGTGCGCGACCAGGTGGCTCCCCACCTGGCTACAGTCTTCAACAAATCGTTGGAGATGTGCCAGGTGCCTGGTGACTGGAGGGAAGCCAACGTGACCCCTATCTTTAAGAAATGGGATCACGAAAGTCCAGGGAACTATCGTCCCATTAGTCTCACTTCAGTTGTAGGTAAATTATTAGAAGGGATAATAGCTGATAGGATCGTTGACCATTTGGATTCCTACAAGCTGCTTGGGGACTCCCAATATGGGTTTAGACGGCATAGGTCGTGTCTCACCAACTTGCTCGAGTTTTTCCACGTCATGTTGAGTGAGTACGATAAGAGTAGGGCGATTGATATGCTTTATCTCGACTTTCAGAAAGCCTTTGATAAGGTACCTCACCGCAGGCTAACGGCGAAAGTGCGCGCGCTGGGTATCGGTGGGGAAATAGGTAGGTGGATTGAAAACTGGCTGAGGAATAGGCGGCAGAGGGTGGTAATTAAAGGGGCTAGTTCGGGTTGGCCCTCGGTCACTAGTGGGGTTCCTCAGGGTTCCGTTTTGGGGCCACTGTTGTTTATCATTTACATAAATGATATCGACGGTGGCATCGTCAGTCGGATCGCCAAATTCGCTGATGACACCAAGCTTGGGGCCAATGTTGGGACGCCCGAAGCGATCGAGGAACTGCGTGCGGACCTAGGTAGGATAGGAGAGTGGTCCGAAAAATGGCAAATGCCTTTTAACTTGGGTAAATGCAAAGTGATGCACATTGGCTACGCCAATCCCAAGTCGGCCTACTCGATGTTGGGTAGTAATATCGAGGTGACTGATTTAGAAAAGGACTTGGGTGTGCTAATTAGCAGCGACCTTAAGTTTACGAAACAGTGTGTAGAGGTGGAAAAGAAAGCCCAGAAACTATTGGGTTATATCAGGAGGCAATTTCAGTTTCGGAACAAGGAGATTGTGCTCTCACTGTACAATTCCCTTGTTCGGCCGCACCTGGAGTATGCTGTGCAGTTCTGGTCGCCCACCCTCAGGAAAGGTATTGAGAGGCTGGAGCGAGTGCAGGCGAGGGCCACAAAGTTAATCCCTTCCGTTAGGCATATGGGCTACAATCGACGGTTACGCGCCCTGAACTTGTTTTCGCTGGAAACTCGGAGGCTGCGCGGTCAACTGATCGAGGTTTTCAAGCTCTTACGCGGGTTGAACGATGTCGATTTTAGAAGTATGTTTAGTTTAAATGATAACCCAACTCGCAACAATGGTTGGAAGTTGGATTTGAAACGGTTTAGCACTAGTGTGTGTGGGAATTACTTTACGTATAAGATCTGTGACACATGGAACAGGTTACCTTCGGAAGTTGTGAACAGTTCCTCTGTGGATCAGTTCAAGAAAAGGTTAGACCAAATCTTGCACACTATTTGAGTGTGTACAAAATTTTCTGTGGCACCCGTTGCCATTGGTACCTCCTCGGTATGGGCCGCAAGGCCTTTTGAGGTACTTCTTTTCCTTGTAACTCCTTGTAACTCTCTCTCTCTCTCTCTCTCTCTCTCTCTCTTGGATTCGTACAAGCTGCTTGGGGACTCCCAACATGGGTTTAGACGGCATAGGTCGTATCTCACCAACTTACTCGAGTTTTTCCACGTCATGTTGAGTGAGTATGATAAGAGTAGGGCGATTGATATACTTTATCTCGACTTTCAGAAAGCCTTTGATAAGGTACCTCAACGCCGGCTAATGGCGAAAGTGCGCGCGCTGGGTATCGGTGGGGAAGTAGGTAGGTGGATTGAAAACTGGCTGAAGAATAGGCGGCAGAGGGTTGTAATTAAAGGGGCTAGGTCGGGTTCGGCCTCGGTCACTAGTGGGGTTCCTCAGGGTTCCGTTTTGGGGCCGCTGTTGTTTATCATTTACATAAATGATATAGACGGTGGCATCGTCAGTCGGATCGCCAAATTCGCTGATGACACCAAGCTTGGGGACAATGTTGGAACGCCGGAGGCGATCGAGCAACTGCGTGCGGACCTAGGTAGGATAGGAGAGTGGTCCGAAAAATGGGAAATGCCGTTTAACTTGGGTAAATGCAATGTGATGCACATTGGCTACGCCAATCCTAAGTCGGACTACTCGATGTTGGGGAGCAATATCGAGGCGACTGATTTGGAAAAGGACTTGGGTGTGCTAATTAGCAGCGACCTTAAGTTTACCAAACAGTGCGTAGAGGTGGAAAAGAAAGCCCAGAAGCTGTTGGGTTATATCAGGAGGCAATTTCAGTTTCGGAACAAGGAGATTGTGCTCTCACTGTACAATTCCCTGGTTCGGCCGCACCTGGAGTATGCTGTGCAGTTCTGGTCGCCCACCCTCAGGAAAGATATTGAGAGGCTGGAGCGAGTGCAGGCGAGGGCCACAAAGTTAATCCCTTCCGTTAGGCATATGGGCTACAATCGACGGTTACGCGCCCTGAACTTGTTTTCGCTGGAAACTCGGAGGCTGCGCGGTCAACTGATCGAGGTTTTCAAGCTCTTACGCGGGTTCAACGATGTCGATTTTAGAAGCATGTTTAGTTTAAATGATAACCCAACTCGCAACAATGGTTGGAAGTTGGATTTGAAACGGTTTAGGACTAGTGTGTGTGGGAATTACTTTACGGATAAGATCTGTGACACGTGGAACAGGTTACCTTCAGAAGTTGTGAACAGTTACTCTGTGGATCAGTTCAAGAAAAGGTTAGATCAAATCTTGCACGCTATTTGAGGGTGTAGAAAATTTTCACTGGCACCCGTTGCCATTGGTACCTCCTCGGTATTGGCCTCAAGGCCTTTTGAGGTACTTCTTTTCCTTGTAACTCTCTCTCTCTCTCTCTCTCTCTCTCTCTCTCTCTCTCTCTCTCTCTCTCTATATATATATATATATATATAATATATATATATATGAGGACAGACTGACAGAGAGACAGCCAGACAAAGAAGGAATATTGCAACTTCAACTTAAGAGACAATGCACAAAGTACTCGGGTGTCCAAAACCACGAGAAGAAGATGAAGGTCAATAGCTGTAACTATTTACTTATATTGACTTTTTTATACAAAACTATATTAGCAAATATCAATACCCAAACACTTATATACAATTAATCTAAAAGTTATTCCAAATAACGTTATATTACAGACCCTAATTGGAATCCTTCTACACTACCAGATTCCTCAGATGAAGAAATGGAGGATCATTTGGTAGAAAATTTTGGAGAAGTTTTAAATGAATTAAACATTGAAGAGGAAGATGCTTCAATACAAGATGAACCATTTTCTTGAGTTGAATGGAAGAACTTTGATTCTGGGCAACAAACATTTCCTATAAATGGAAATGTTTGTTGCCTAGAATCAAAGTTCTTCCATTCAACTCCAGAAAATGGTTCATTTTGTACTGAAGCATCTTCCTCTTCAATTCCTATCGCAGGTTCTTCAGACTTATACCAAAACATTTGTCAGAGGCCAAACTTTACAAAACTAATGCAAATTCACATATACTGTAGCGTCAGTACAATCTCTTTGACATGACTCTTAATCTTCAGTTCCTTGTCAATCAAACGTAACTGACATAGCTTTCCCAAGTACAACCCGTGTCACATGTGATTAACGTGGCAGTCAATGTGTTTAAACGGCAACTCCATGTAATGATAAGTGCAAACCTACAATAGATTAAAAGCGTATTTTCACCGTTTTTAAATAATGTTTATGCTCATGGGATGGCCTTGAAGAAGGTGAAGGTTTGCAAAATCAGCTGTGATTGTCTGGAAACAAACAATGGTGCCTCTTCTCATTTTGTGTTTTTGCATATAAAGTCTGTGGGTAATAGAAATTACAGGCTAACAAAGACCCTATAAGATTCACTCTAGGATAGGTTAAGAAAGAAACTAGAAAAGAGAGAGCTGAGAAAGAAGATAGAAAATAAATCAAAGAGAACTAAAAATGTTTGCACCACGTTTACACTTATAAATGCCTGTAAAATTTCTGTGTAAATGAGCACAGAAATAGTAGTAGTAGTAGTAAAGCAGTGGTTCTCAACCTTTTTTTAACCATCGCCCCCTTGAAAATGTTTTTGCCCACTCTATTTTCAAATCGCCCCCCCCTACACAAAAAAAAAAGTGAAATAAAAAACTTTCAAACTTACTTATTTTTTTTATGAGATCCTTGAGATTGGTGTTTTTCTACTAAATAATGCAATGTTCGGTTCAATGTCGCTGAGCTTAATTCTTATGTCACCTCTTCTTGCTATACATCCAATCTGTTTCTTTTTCCTTGTTAGTAATTTATTCACTGAACTAAACCCAGTTTCAACTATATATATTATGTTGGAAAACAGATAATTAATTTTGGCCATTTCGGTCCATAACCTTGGATATAGTGTTTTACAGTTTTTTAATGACCAGAATTCAGTCTTTTCTACTTTATCATACATGAATTTTGAGTTATCATTGCATCGTAATTCAATTAATTCTTCTTGAATTTCTTCTTCAGCTGAACTAACATCACAATTAAATGGGTCTAACATCCATGGTTTTACTTCAAAGGAAAATAAATCAGAGAATCTTTTGTTCATGTCACTTTTTAACGAACATAAGTGTCCAGAATAACTTTCAAGATCCATTTTGGTAAGTGAAGAACAAATTTCTGCCAGCTCAGGCATGCTGTGAAACATTTTTTTAAGTAAATTATTTTGAAAATTTCCAATTTTTCAGTAAATGCTTTCAATACTGTTTTACAATCAATCAATGTAATAATTTTCCTTGAAGTTGAAGTGATACCTCATTAAGCTTTCGAAATATCCAAGCCATATAATATATGTTATTTTTATGTTTTCTTATTTCTTTAGCAATATCTCCGTCCCCTTCACTTTCTAGAAAGTTAACTATGGTATCAAAAAGGTTTATAAATCTTGCTAAGCAATTTCCTTTGGAGAGCCATCTGACTTCCGTATGTAAAAGAAGTCTTACATACTGTTCAATGTTCATCATGATCAGAACAAAACTTCCTGAATAGGCGATCATATTTGTTATGTGATTTTATTTTATTGATAGTTTTAATAACTATACCAAGTGAATAATGTAGAATTGGACTCATATTTTTTGCTACAAGATTATGTCTGTGAACAATGCAATGTATTGCAATGATTCCAGGACATATTTTTTCAAATGTGCTACGAGGCCTTTATGCCTTCCGACCATTGAGGTAGCACCATCAGTTGCAATCGATATCAATTTTCTAATGGAACTTTATTTTCATCAAACCAGGATCTTAAAGCAATAAAAATAGATTCCCCAGTAGTGTCAGTTTCTAGGTATTTCACAAATAATATATCTTCTTCAATTTACAATCATCATTAAAATAACGTACATACGCCATGAGAAGGGCCTTGTTATCAACAACTGTGGACTCATCAACCTGAATTGAGAAATTAGTTTTTTTCAATCTTTCAACTAGTTGTTCTTCAATATTCACTGACATTTCATCAATTCGTCTTCGAATTGAATCGTTGCTTAATGGTAAACTTTTTAAGATACCTGAAGGATCTTCATGCATCACATTTGAAATAACAGTTTCTAATATAGGCTTTATGACTTTCTCAGTAATTGTATGAGGACAGCCATTTTTTGCAACAATTTTTGCAATCTCATATGACGCAACATTGGCTTCATCTAATTTGGTATCTTTTTTGTGCATTATGTAATTACAATAAAAAATTGACAACGATAAAGTATTTAAAAAATATCTGAAATTTGAAAAAAAGGGTTTAGATGTGTCATTAGCAAGGCTGTGGAGTTAGTACACAAAACCTCCAACTTCAACTACTCAATTTTTTGTCCTTCTGACTCAATCTCCAACTCAGACTAGCAAACTAGGTGTAATAGGCGTAATAATTGTACTTTTAATTTTGCTATGATGCTAGTTATACAAGATGTCATTTCATCACAATCATGTGAATCATCAGGCTACTTTTTTAATTAAAACATTTAAAAGGCACTAGTTTGGCAGCTAAAAAACACTAAAAGCGCACTAAAAATAATAATCACGTTATCATTTTAGTAGCGCAAGCCTAATTTTAAGTTCAAGTAGCCTCATTCCCGAGAAGTAGGCCAAAGTGGCATCCTCCGCCTTAAACCTTGCAACGTTTTCAAAGGAAATTCACATTTATACATGTGTTAGCACTCCTTATTTATGAATTTTTATCAGATAAGAAAGCGAACATTCGAAACTCTATTTTATTCTTAAGAAGCACTAATTGAGTGATTAAATTGAGTGACTAGAAACGTGACAACGAGGTCATTGTCTCCGTACTCGAAACAAGGGACAAACGCGAAAATTAAGAAACACTAAAGCACTAAAAGAAAAATCAATGATAATAGATAATAGCACAAAAAATAACACCCGCCCACGCTTCTAATTAGGTAAGAACTGACACACCGTATGCGTAACCGTCACTAAGCCGCTATAGAATGCTTTGAATGACGACCCCGCCCCACTGCACTTCTCATTGGTCAATTCCCTTTAACGTCATCGACGGCACAATACATACTCCGAATAGTGTTTCAAAACCATTGATGAGCAATTCGAAAATAATTTAATTTTAATCGTTGCCTAATAAATTTTCGCCCCCCTTCAGTCAAATTTTCGCCCCCCAAGAATTTCAGTTTCGCCCCCGTTCAGAAACCCTGTAGTAAAGTATAAAATATACGAGTACAAGGTTATTCCTCTTCTGCCAGCTACTGCTGACAGAAGTAGTATGACCTCAAACAAGACGAGTGCAAATCAATTGCAATGTTGATCAAATGTTGAAAGGTGCCAACACCCCCAGTGCCCCACACACACACACACAACACACACACACACATTATATATATATATAAACAGATGCATGTAAGGGCCAATATACGAGCATGCCGAATAACTACTACACAAAAAGAGTACACAACCACAGCACCACAACCACCAATCATGGATTTTACTTACCAGCTCCTGATAGACCAACAAGGTCTCTAAATACAACCCAATAGACAAATCACAAACAAATACGTTTATGGGGCCAGGGGTATACCAACAAGGTCGCAAAAAAGGGACAACGCTAATGGTTTTTCTATTAAGCTTCTCATGGTAGAAAACCACCACGAGACTAATTTTACGTTTGGAAGGTGATCTTTTAAACAAAAAATCGAATATGATAAACTAAGTTTAATGCAAAAACAAATTTTCACTTTAATTTACAAATTTATGCTTAACCTGTAACATAAAAACCTTAATATAACTTTTAAAACAAAATAGAAATTAAATTAAGGCTAACTATTTCATTTTTCCATTTATCCTAATCATGTTTAAAGATTAGAAAGCTCTATTTAATTAATTTGTATATATTTATTGGAGAGGAGATGTTCTAAAACAGTAATTTGTTGAAGCATGCCATTAAAATATTTTCCACCGTGATTTTACAATCACCTTGCAACACTAGATCAACATTGCAATTGATTTACACTCGTCTTGTGTGCGGTCATACTACTGACATAAAAGAGCGATGAAAGAAGATTTACAGGAAAGAAGGAAAAAGTATAACGAAAAGAATAGCTTCAGAGTGCATTCACACCATGCGTACACTTGTCTCATAGACCCATTTACGCATTAGAAAACGGCAAAAAATAAAAGGTAGCATGAACGCTATATACTAACTCTAAACTAAATCATGCAGTTTCTTAATAATTTTTTATATTTATTTATTAAATAGAAGTGATCATTTCATCTGATCTTTCGCATCATTTCTTCGTTGAATGGAAAGACCACCGTTAGGCTTACTATTTAAAATGAATTATGCAATACTGTAATATTTTTCATCTTAAGTGATTAAGGAAACTCGGCATTGATCAACACTGCGTACCATGCGTTATATGTATGTGTGGGAGGGAGCGCAAATACCCTTCACAGAACAGGGTGATTACTCAACATTATATATATATATTATATATATATATATATATATTATATATTCAACGTTCGTAGCTCAGCGTGTAGGTAGGGCAATGGGCCTCATTAATTGGCCAGAACGCTGTGTCATTTTATGGCCCTCCTGACTGATTTTATATATATATATATATATATATATATATATATATATATATATATATATGCACATATATATGTAATAAAAACATATTAATTCTAAAATGATAATTCATGTGTCGAAAACGTAACAAAAGGAGGGTAAAGGAAGAAGCGCACGAATGAATTTCTAATGCATAAATAGCAGAAGGAAATGTATAAAACATGGGAAGACTCGAGTAATTGGTTCCTTGTCGGGTATTCGCGAACTGGCAGAATAACAAATGGCTCCGTGCAGAGGGTGAGATCTGATCACCATTTTAAATTATGTTATACTGGGCCTAGATAAATTGGATCGTGGAAAAACAGGGCATGAGAAGAGAGTGAACGTTTTAGAAAATTTATTTGGTTTGTGTGTGTGTGTGTGTGTGTGTGTGTGTGTGTGTGTGTGTGTGTGTATATATATATATATATATATATATATATATATATATTATATATATATATATATTCGAAATATGTCATTTGTTTTTTGGAATAGATTTTTGAGAGAGGGTTCTCTTACTAGATTTAAAAGTTATGGCCGATGATTGGGCAAGGTAAAAACTTTCAAGCTCAATTTTGTCTAAAGAGAATGTTTAATGCAAAACGTTTTAACATTTTTCTTTCGTCTCGTAGGGCGTAAAAATGTGAGGAACGTCATGAACTATTTTGATAAAAAGGGGATCTTCTCCAATTAAAATGTGAATGAATGCCCTCCACTTACCCGGATTTCATAAAAATGGCGACCACGGGAATCGCGGGTGCTTGATTTGAAGAAGAAATTAAGGTGGTTTATGCCCACTTTATTTTAACCGAGCGAAGGGCATGTGTTTGCGTTGGATTGAATCAAAATCGTGTTTATTGGTAAGCAGTGTTTGTGTAACCATTCATTCCTGAATGCCTGAATCCTAAATTCATCTAAGTATAGAGTGATAATTATCTTGTATATTATCTTGTTAAGTGAGTGACCTTTAAACTTCTCGTGAAATTAATCAATTAGCATTTCGCTGAACAAACTTTTCTCAATGCCTTCAGTTTTCTCAAGTGTTGTTAACTTAGTAAAAACCTCAATATGGAGGGCGTACAGAACGTATCCTGTAATAGGAAACCCCCTTTCTTTTCGTAATAGGCATAACACGTAGAATGCGTAATGTAATTGACTAACTGTTTTCTGCCCTAAAGTAAAAAAGGAAATTGTAAATTATTATCTGTCAGAAACACTTGAAAACAGTTTAAGAAGAAAGCAAAAATGCAGACGAGGGAAATACAATACTTAAGTGTTGACGGAGAAACCATTTGATGATAATATACTGTATTAAACTCATATTTTAAATTCATTATTTATTAAACATATTTTTTAACTCATTATTAAACTCATTATTTCGATAGAAATAAATATGTTTTGTTAAAAATATTATTGTAATATTGTAAATTACACTTTTGTAATATTTATAGATTATTATTATTATTATTATTATTATATTATTATTATTATTATTATTGAGGAAGTACAAGAGTTTAAGTATTTGGGTCAAACTATTACCAGCTCCTTGAGTGATGACTCGGATATAAGAAAACAATCTCGAAGCCTGTGTGCTAAAGCAAATATGACCATAAGGAACTTTCGATTCTGTACAAGTGAAGCTAAAGACACTCTCTTTCGTACTTTCTGCAGTAATATATACGGACAGCAACTCTGGGTGAATTATAAAAAAAGTTCTGGCAAAACCTAAATTTGCTGTACAACGGGTTTTTTAGACTCTTACATAAATTACCCCCGAGATACTCAGCTTCGCAAATGTTTGCCACCCGCAATGTCCCGAGCTTCCCGGAGGTAACAAAACGTGTTCAATACAGTCTAATGCAAAGAATTAAAAAATCAACCAACCCGATCATCCAAGCTATCCATGAGTCCTGCCATTTATCCTCTAAGGGTCTAAGCTATGGACTTCTTGGTACGAAAACGTTTGTCTGTAGCTCCACTTAACTTCGACATTACAGTATTATTTCTAATCAATTGTATATATTTCTATCCTTAGTATGTGAACTGTCATTGCATTAATAATATTTGTCATATGGACTATAGTCTGCCAATAAACCTTTTCATTTTCATTTTCATTTTATTATTATTATTATTATTATTATTATTATTATTGAATACAAAATGCAGAAGGAAAACTATTTTACTTATTTTAATTTAGATTTAAATTCAATACTTGCAAAAAATTTTTATTAAAACTAAAATTAAAACTTAATTTTAGTAAAATTCACTTACTTGATTTTACTCATGATTTTACGAGGATCTAAAAAAAAAAAAGAAAAAGAAAAAAATCTGAAGCAAAATCTTTTATGTTTTTAAAAGCTCATTTTCTATTTTTAAAGAAATTTCCGTCGTCAAATTAAAGTATATTTTTTCGCTAAAAATCGGATCATTTAATGTGATGTAATTTTCTTTAATATAAAGAGAATTGTTGTAAAGAATATTTCTTAGAATTTTCTTTTAAAATCAGTGATATTTTCTCTTAAAAGCATTTTTTTTTTTAATCTTCGTTTTTTTTTTTTATCATGCCATTTTTTGTTAGGATTTCATTATTTTATTACAACCCAACTATAATCTATATTGTTATTTTTTTTAGGATGTATTAATATTGTTTTATTGTATTATAAATTTATTGTATTATTATTATTATTTTTATTATTATTATTATTATTATTATTATTGATCATTTAGTGTATGTGGGATGATAATAATAATAATAATAATAATAATAATAATATGACAGAGGGAACCTACAGCTTCATGTCATTATAAGCATCTATACGGATCGCTACATCATCTGAACGCAATAACAGAAGAGAACCAACGTCACTTAGCTTTGCTGATGAGAAGCGTTGTTGTTTTGCCACTTGGGCCATAAAGTAGCCCTAAAGAGAGCGAATCGAAGGAAGAAAAACGAAGGAAATGCGAGTGGCAAATCGCATTTTAGCGTCCTGTAGTTTCGAAATTTTCATTTGACGTTTCCTGCACAGAAAGTTTCTCGTATTGAAGTTTTACACGTCAATAATTTCACATTTTAGCTTTGGACGAAAATAAAACAAGTTATTTATTACTTCTATCGAGCGAAGATTAAATCAAATTTTAATCTGTCTATTAATTTAATTCATTCCAAGACAGTATCCCGAATTGACTATTTCATTTCATTGATTATTTTCTATTTCATGTAGTAAACCTATAGTGTCTCTATGAGAGTCTTCACGAATATCTCTCTCTCTCTCTCTCTCTCTCTCTCCAAAAGTTTCCGAAATTGCGTAGACATTCTTGAAGTTTTAATAAGCGAGGATGTCAATGTCACCTGGAGCTTATTTGGGGATCAGTTTAGAATATTACAAGACAGTTTTGTACCCACCAAATTAGTTTCCTCCTTGTCAACCATGACGCCGGAATGGTTTAACAATGAAATTAGCAATGGTATTAGGAAAACAAATAGAGCTTACAAACTACCTAAGTCACATTCTAACCTGACTAATTAAAAAAAATTATAAACCTACATCGGAGAGTTAAATGTTTAATTAGATCACTCAGCGTGATGAAAATCTACAGTACCCTCACTATGTAAAGTTAACCCTAAAGAGTTTTTTTTTGCCCATGTTAATAGCAGGAAGCCAATTAAAATTCTGTAGATCTTCTGAAAGGTAGAAATGAGCCAGGGGCGTACCCAGAAATTTGCCAAGGGGGGAGCGAACTTGGAACTAATCGTAGAAGTATATTTGAAATAGAGAGAAATAATTTTTATGTACGTTCGTGATGAGCTTAGCGTTCAGTTAGAGATGATTAACTAGCTACTGCTAAGACATTGATATAAAATATAAAAATTACATTAAAAAATATAAAAATATGACAAAAATCTGATTAGTAACATAATATTCAATGCAAACTGCAATAGATGCTCAGATTTGTATTAACATAAGAATAAAAAAGTGCTAATTTCGAGATTAAGCACTTCCTTGGACTGTTACCTTTATAAAAGAAAATTACTCTCAGGGCCGGATTAAGTTTTCGGGATCCTAAGCCATTTTAGATTTTTAGTAGTAGGGGAGGCAAGAGCTAACGCCGAAGGCACAGAAATATTTTCACTTTCATTGTCATCCTGTTGTAATCTAGCAATATTACTGGGAAAATAATAATAATTTATTAGCTCAAGGGGGGCGATCGCCCTTGTCGCCCTCCCCTTCGTACCCCTCTGAAAATGACATACTGAAATTCAGTGATATAGATATAGCCAATACTTTAAAGAGTTTAAACGAATTCTTTGTTATGTCCTCACGGAAAAAGACTTGACTGAAGTACCAAATTCCTGATTACGTATAAGGGTGACCATCCCTTAAACTTAGAGACCATAAGTTTTACGAGAGCTGAAGTACAACAACTAATTGACAAGATGAATAGTACAAATCACCCAATTCTAACTTATTTCTTCCAAGAGTGTTAAAAGAGGCTAACCACGATACTGTTCATGCTTTAATAACACAGGCCTGCGAATGAGAACTTTGTAAGAGTTGTTTTCTTACTAATAACTGATTTTATATAATTCAACTACGCTGATTTCGAATAAGGTATCCATTTTTTTTATCACGTAAGGATTTTCTGCAAACTGGAAGAGAAAAACAACAACATAAATAAATATTATTTATTTCAATTTACATTAGGTACTTATTTCGCTTTGTTATACTAATTACAAATGCAAACAACTTTAAAAAGAAAGAAGACTACTAACGTCAATTACATAGTTATTCATCTTTATTTGTTTTGAGTTTTCTTGTGAGATCTATGCCTTTTAGTCTCGAATGTACGCGCTGTCCCTTTTCTTTTATGTAATAATTATGGAGTATCCCGTTTCAACATCCAGCAGTAACCAACCATCATGCTGATGTCCCACCTTCCCTGATAGCTCTTCTCCATTTCTTTGATGTCTTGGTGAAACCATTTTCCTTTTTCTTCGCTGAGTGCTCTGAGATTCTCAGGAAAGTAATCCAATTGTGAATGTAAGAAATGTAATTTTAAACTCGTATTACAACCCAACTCTTTGAACTTATCTAGCATGTTGTTCACAATATTTTGATAATGTGGGTCCTTGTTCCCCCAAAATTTGCTGATAACATCCTTAAAAGCAATCCACGCTTCTTTTACAAGATTGTTCATTGTTCTTTCAAATGTTCATCCAAAGTCAGTTTTCTAATCTGGGGACCAACGAAAATTCCTTCTTTCAATTTTGCTTCCGAAAGAGTTGGGAATTTACCACACAGATACTTAAAACAATCTCCATCTTCGTCCAAGGCCTTAACAAATTGCTTCATCAAGCCCAATTTTATGTGAAGCGGAAGTAAAAGGGCTTTCTTCGTGTCAACCAAACTTTCACGTTGAGTGTTTTTTAGAACCAGGTGTCAGGTTAACTCTGCGTGCCATTCCTTTTTTATCCAGTGCTGAGTTCTTGCTCGGCTATCCCATTCACACAAAACATGGAAACTTCGTATAAACTGGTTGTTGACCTAACAACATACAAACCACTTTTAAGTCTTCACAAAGTAGCCAACCGTGTTCTTTGTATTTAACCTTAATTAGAAGAAGCTCAAGATTTTCGTATGTTTCCTTCAAGTCATCCGAATGAGCCACAGGAACGGATGCATACAAGTTTACGTTTGAAGGAGAACGCCTTTTAGACTTCTTTTGGAGGAATCAGTGAAAAGTCTCCATTCACATGGGTCATAGACTGCAGCGCCTAGCTTAAGTATTAGTTCCGAAACATTGTTGCAATATACCAGTGAATTTTCTTGAGAGAATATTGGATGAATTCTTTTTCTCGATTTGTGTACCAGTAAAATGACGTCTCGGAAGAAAGCAAGTTCTTTGCACGAAGTCTGGATCCCAAAATCTCTGAAGAATCCTTCGGAGACACAAATCTCTTACCAAATCATTAAGTTCACTTTGTGTAAACAAATGGGGTTCACCAAATGTTTCGGTTTGAAAACAATCAATATCATCATTTCAATCGTCATCAGACACCGAATCAGATGAAGTTATATCAAGAGTTTGGTTTAGTAAGTACAGGTATACCAGGTCCATGAGCAACAGGTCTTACAGCAGACTGAAAGTTTGGATAAAACATTTCCTTTTTACTTTTAGTATTGTAGCCTTACACGTTACAGGAACAAAAATAGCAGTCATTGCTGTGATTTTTAGGCTCACGACAGACCATTGGAATCCCAAAAGGTAAAGAATCCTTTTTACCTTTACTCCACAGTTTAAGTTGTTCAACACAAACACTGCAAACTTTATGTGGAGCCATGATTTGGCTTCATCCCCAAGTTTAATTCCGAAGTACGCATAATATGCTTTCTTGATGAAGTCTGTAATATCTCGTCTTTGTTTTATCACAGTAAATTTTCCACAATCTAACAGGAAATGTTTGGGTTATTACAAACCCTCTGGTTGCCATAACGACACATAAACAAATTTCAAAAGAGAAATATAGTCACCGCGCACCTTTGAATAATAAAGAACTATAACCTCGCACTCACTAGACAGACTGAATTATCTCGTGGCTTGTCAATTATTTATATACTAGTGGTGCGTTTCTCGAATGTTCTTTTTCTTTTTCTTCTAATTCTTCCTAATGAACAAAAAAATGTCTTAAAAAAAAATTTATAGCATAGATTAGGTAAGGTAGAGTTGTTTCTGTGATTGCTACTTTTTCTCTTCTTTCTCTTGGATAACTAGGTGCACGTGATAAGTACAGGAATGGTGGGGAAGACCTAATTTCCGTTTTCACTTCCTGTTTCAACCCCTTTCCCGTATTAGCTAGCCTGGAGTGGGTCATGGGGCTTTGTTGGCCCCATACTTCAGTAATTAGAGCTGTAAATATTTTGTATAAAATCAAAACCAAGTAGTTGATATATGATCAGTACAAACAGGTATATTATATTATTTTATACAACGGTACTATCTAGTATATGATTTCTATGTGTGCATAGCGTAAGTGTAAACCTAGTTTTTCTTTTTTCCTATTTTCTATAAAATTTCCCTGGCTACTTTTCCATGGTTAAAATACTTTCTCCAACATTTTTTTTGTACCCACCTCTGGCGGGAAGGAGCGGAGGGAGGGCAGGGAGCCTTATGCTTTTCTATCCAGTATTCTACTGCTGCTAGAATAATTTAAAAAATTAAATAGTTTAATAAAAGGAACCTCTCCAAGTGGACCTTATAACTTTCTCTCTCTCCTCTCTCTCTCCTCTCTCTTCTCTCTCTCTCTCTCTCTCTCTCTCTCTCTCTCTCTCTCTCTCTCTCCTCTCTCTCTGTATATATATATTGTGAGGGCGGCAATTACTAGACTCTTAAATTAATAGCGGAAGCGATGCATGAAGGCACCTCCAAATGAAGAATTTTAAAACGGAATAAAATTTAAAAAAAAAATTATGAGCTAAAATTTAATTTATTCAACGTATAATTTTCATAAATTTAATTCCCACTATTTCGAAATTAAACTTTAACATCAAATGAACCGAGATTGCGTAAAGCTTAATTTGGATTAATGCTAAGTAAGTACTATATAAACTCGCAGAATTTAATTATTTTGCCGTCTTATCATATGTTCACGCTGATCCTACATAATGATCCTGAAAGAAAGAGGAAACTGTCACTGTCCTTCGATTTCGTTTGTCCTAATTTTAGGCCTCAGCCGTTTATATTCACATGAACAGCGGTGAAGAGTCGCTAGGCAATATTTTCTGTGATAACCTACGAGTAATTAATTAGATTACTGACGCTTTATTTAATTTTAATGTAATTGACTTTAATTATATTGTAGGATGCTTAACAAGCAAATTCACTTGATCCTTGATTCACTTTCTCCGCTTCTCGGTCTTAGTAGTCTAGTTTGCTGAAGAGAAACAGAACCTTTGATTTTCTTTATCCAGAAGAAGTTTCTGAAATTCTCAGTGTTCAGCGAAGTTGGTCCATTTTCTCTTGGATAAACAGATTCAGTGTAAGATATTATGGAAAACAGTTTGAAAAATTTTCTCGCTAATAAATTATCTATCTATCTATCTATCTATCTATTTATCGATAGATAGATAGATAGATAGATAGGTATCTCACATGACGAAATCTATAGTGAATATTACATTGAGGCATGACAGCTGTAGGAAGTAAAAGAATTTTGATATACTTTGCCTCTTGTTTCACATTATAATGGTGTAAAGAAAATCGTAAAAAAATGAACCTGATATCACTGGCAGTTCATCCAGGCTGGATTTCATAAATAACTAAAAAATGGCTTCCGAAAAAAGGGCTCACAGATTCCACCTTTCTTTATTTAGATTTTTCATATAAAAATCGGGGTTTAATTAAGTTGTGGAACATCTTTCGTATCGGAGATAAAATTCTTTTTAAGGAATGAAAATTCACAAATAAGATTATAAAATGATTTATTCATAACTGAGAGGAAAAGCTAATTTACTTTTAAGATGAAAACGCCCGGGTGCATGCCTCTCTCTCTCTCTCTCTCTCTCTCTCTCTCTCTCTCTCTCTCTCTCTTAGGAGACTTCAACTGTCGCGGCATAAAGTGGGAAGACAGGACTGCTGATGCTGAAGGGAGGAGTCTAGGTGACTTTGCTGATGAGAACTTCCTCACTCAGTGGGTCAATGAGCCTACACGAGGCGAAAGCGTTCTAGACTTAGTATTCACGACCGAAGACAACCTCGTCACTGGCCTCACCGTTCAGGAAACGTTGGGCGGGAGTGATCACGGTTTGATTAGGTTCCGTGTCTACGTCCCTCGGGTGAAGCGTAGTAACTACTCGAGAGGCAGTAAGCTCGATCTACGGCGGGCGGACTTTGTTAGCCTCCGGGAGAGCGTAGGTGACATGGGGTTAGAGGTAGGCGGCGATGTTGAGGGAGTGTGGAGTGCATTCCTGGACCAGTTTATGGTGCTGCAGTCTGCTGCCATACCGTCAAAACCGGTCACCCCTGCCTCAACGCAGCCTAAGTGGTTCAGTCGTGACATCGCTTCGGCTATTCGAAATAGGAAAGTAGCGTATACGAGGGCGAAGGCCAATCGTTCCCATGAGAACACTGAAGCGTATGTCCGCCTGTGTAGGGAAGTGAAGGCGAAGGTTAGGCTAACAAAACGTAACGAAGAACTACGGGTAGCAAGCCTCTGCAATGGGAACCCTAAGGAGTTCTTCAGTTATGTTAATAGTAGAAAGTCCATTAGAAGCGGCGTTCTGCAGACCTCTGACGCGGACATCGTTAATGTGCTGAATGAGTACTTTGCGGGAGTGTTTACCAGGGGTACACCCGCGTCATCCCTGAGCCAGGCGTCAGGCACGAAGGTGCTGGCCTGGATAGTGGTCGATGTACCGCGGCAGTCGTTGCCGATAGAACAGACAAACTGAGCGCGTTAAGGCTCCTGGGCCAGACCAGTTTCTCCCTAGAGTGTTGCGGGAAGTGCGCGACCAGGTGGCTCCCCACCTGGCTACAGTCTTCAACAAATCGTTGGAGACGGGCCAGGTGCCTGGTGACTGGAGGGAAGCCAACGTGACCCCTATCTTTAAGAAAGGGGATCACGAAAGTCCAGGGAACTATCGTCCCATTAGTCTCACTTCAGTTGTAGGTAAATTATTAGAGGGGATAATAGCGGATAAGATCGTTGACCATTTGGATTCCTACAAGCTGCTTGGGGACTCCCAACATGGGTTTAGACGGCATAGGTCGTGTCTCACCAACTTGCTCGAGTTTTTCCACGTCATGTTGAGTGAGTATGATAAGAGTAGGGCGATTGACATACTTTATCTCGACTTTGAGAAAGCCTTTAATAAGTTACCTCACCGCCGGCTAATGGCCAAAGTGCGCGCGCTGGGTATTGGTGGGGAAGTAGGTAGGTGGATTCAAAACTGGCTGAAGAATAGGCGGCAGAGGGTTGTAATTAAAGGGGCTACCTCGGGTTGGGCCTCGGTCACTAGTGGGGTTCCTCAGGGTTCCGTTTTGGGGCCATTGTTGTTTATCATTTACATAATAATATATCGACGGTGGCATAAGCGTAATTTAGAGATACTTATAGCTGCAGATAGTAAACATAATCCAAAAAAGTTTTTTGAATACGTTAATAATCGTAAGCCGATAAAAGATAACATAGACCTCTAGTGGATGTTAATGGCGCTTTGGCTTCTGACGCTCAGGCGATGGCGGGTATTTTCAATAACTTTTTTGCGACAGTTTTTACCGTAGAAGACGTAAATAATGTCCCCGACGTGGACGATATCGTTCCATTTAGTAGCGAGACTATTTTGGATGTAATAACTGTTTACGAGGGTGAGATTGTGCATTATATCGATAGGCTAAAAGTTAGCAAGGCTCCAGGCCCTGACGCTTTTTATCCCAGACATTTGAAAGATTTGAAAGACGTTATCGTAGGCCCCTTAACGAAGATTTTTAATCAGTCACTCGAAACGGGGATTATTCCTGAAGACTTCAAATTAGCTAACGTCACGCCAATTTTTGAAAAAAGGCGACCGCGCAGTAGCTAGCAATTATAGGCCCATTAGCTTAACGTCAACTGTCGGTAAACTTTTGGAATCCGTAGTTAGGGATCGTATCATCGATCACTTAGAAAGTAGAGATTTGATTAATAGTAGTCAGCATGGGTTTCGACGCCATAGGTCTTATTTAACTAATTTGTTACAATTTTATAACGAAATAGTGCGCGAATATGATAGGCATAGAGCGCCTGACGTTATTTATTTAGATTTTAAAAAGGTGTTCGATACAGTTCCGCATAGGAGATTAATTGCGAAGGTCAAAGCGCACGGTATACGCGGTCAGGTAGCTAACTGGTTAGAAGAATGGCTTCGTCCTAGGGGGCAGAGGGTGGTAGTTAATGGTAGTGAATGGGGTGGTTGGATGTAGGTAGCGGTGTCCCACAGGATTCAGTGTTAGGCCCGTTGCTATTCGTAATTTACATTAACGACATAGATGTAGGATTGACTAGTAACGTGTCAAAATTGCGGATGATACTAAAATAGGCGGTAAGGTTGTTAACGAGGACGATAGAAATAGGCTCCAAGACGATGTAAATAGGATTATGGAGTGGACGGATAAGTGGCAGATGCAATTTAACGTAGACAAATGTAAAGTTTTGCATGTAGGTTCTCGTAACAATAATTACACGTACACGATGGATGATAGGGAATTGGCGAGCGTTGACGAGGAAGTAGATTTAGGCATACGCGTATCTAAGGATTTAAAGGTTAGGAACCAGTGCCTGAAGTCTTGCGCAAAAGCTAATAGGATGTTAGGCTTTAGTGCGTAATTCGAATTTAAATCGAAGGATATTATATTGCCCTTTTACAAGTCCCTAGTCAGGCCTCATTTAGAATATGCCGTTTAGTTTTGGTGCCCGTACTTGCGTGAGGATATTGATAGGTTAGAAAGGGTTCAGCGTCGTGCCACGAAACTAATTCCGTCATTGCGCAACAAGCCTTATGAAGATAGGATTAAAGAGTTAGACCTGTATTCACTCGAAACTAGGAGATTAAGGGGGGAGCTTATTGAAGTTTTCAAAATCGTTAATAACATCGATAACGTAAATTTTGACAAACTGCTCACTTTCGATAATAGTAATACTCGTAATAACGGATTTAAGTTGCGTGGCAGACGTTTCATTACTAATATCGCTAAAAACTTCTTTACGTTTAAAGTAATTGATAAATGGAATAATCTTCTCGCGCCCGTCGTGAACTCTACTAGCGTTAATGTGTTTAAGAATCGTCTTGACAGACATTTTAAAAATATTAACGTTGTTTAAAATTTAAAAAAAAAACAATTAGCAACAGGAGCTCTGGTGGTGGTGTTCGAGGATGAGTCTGTTGATGATTAATGCCAGCTTGTGACATGCCAGCGTATGATGCCAACAATAAAATTATTAAAAAAAAAAAAAAATTAGACTAACACGAACGTAGATGTAGCTCGTAGCGTAAACTAACCCACTTTTGTTTAACTTTACCTACTTTTTTTTTTTCTTATACTCTCCTTACTTTGCATATCTGTAACTCTCTTTTCCTGCATGTTTGTAGTTTGCATGGTATGACAGTGAGTTAAGACTGTGTTTGCATGATTTGTAAGCGTTCTTATTTTACTTCTTTTCATATTTCACCCCTCTCCTATTTTTTCCGACTATTTTTCTGACTTGTCGGCAGTGGCCGGCAGATGATGATGGTGAGTCTTTTTTCTCTTTTTCTGAATGAATGTTAACCCACGAGTGATAGGTGTTCCTCCTTACTTAACCCCTTATTCTCTTCTCTTCTCTTAACCCCCTACTCTTTCCTTTCTCTCGGGCTAACCTTAGAGTGGATCTTAGGGTCTTTGTGAGCCTTAGCTTCTGTAGATCTGTAGATCATCAGTAGGATCGCCAAATACGCTGATGACACAAAGCTTGGGGCCAATGTTAGGACGCCCGAGGCGATAGAGCAACTGCGTGCGGACCTACGTAGGATAGGAGAGTGGTCCGAGAAATGGCAAATGCCGTTTAACTTGGGTAAATGCAAGGTGATGCACATTGGCTACGCCAATTCCAAGCCGGACTACTCAATGTTAGGGAGTAATATCGAGGCCACTGATTTGGAAAAGGACTTCGGGGTGCTAATTAGCAGCGACCTTAAGTTTACCAAACAGTGCGTATAGATGGAAAAGAAAGCCCAGAAGTTGTTGGGTTATATAAGGAGGCAATTTCGATTTCGGAACAAGGAGATTGTGCTCTCGCTGTACAATTCTCTGGTTCGGCCGCACCTGGAGTATGCTGTGCAGTTCTGGTCGCCCACCCTCAGGAAGGATATTGAGAGGCTGGAGCGAGTGTAGGTGAGGGCCACAAAGTTAATCCCTTCTGTTAGGCATATGGGCTACAATCGACGCTTACGCGCGCCTGAATTTGTTTTCGCTGGAACTCGGAGGCTGCGCGGTCAACTGATCGAGGTTTTCAAGTTCTTACGCGGGTTCAACAATGTCGATTTTAGAAGCATGTTTAGTTTAAATGATAACTCAACTCGCAACAATGGTTGGAAGTTGGATTTAAAACGGTTTAGCACTAGTGTGTGTGGGAATTACTTCACCTATAAGATCTGTGACACGTGGAACAGGTTACCCTCAGAAGTTGTGAACAGTTCCTCTGTGGATCATTTCAAGAAAAGGTTAGACCAAATCTTGCACACTATTTGAGGGTGTAGAAAATATTCCCTGGCACCCGTTGCCATTGGTACCTCCTCGGTATGGGCCGCAAGGCCTTTTGAGGCACTTCTTTTCCTTGTAACTCCTTGTAACTCTCTCTCTCTATTTTTTCTCAGTAAACATTAATATAAAATATGTTATATTCATAAAGTTTTGAGTAATATTAATTATCGCTTCATCCCGAAACAGAATATATAAGTAGTAAAATTCTATAAACATATTTCAGTTTAAGCGGGATGAGAGTATTACAGTTAAATTTCTTTTTTAACAGCTTTCAAATACTATCTCTGAGCTATCGCTGAATTATTTCAGAATTGTCTCTGAACTACTTACGAAGTATCTGAACTATTTAAGAAGTTTCTCTGAACTATCTGAACTATTTAAGAACTAGCTATGAACGATTTAATGAGTACGAGTATTTCTGAACTGTTTAAGAAGTATCTCTGAACTGTCAGAACTATTTAAGATTTATCTCTGAGCTATAAAAGAAGAATCTCTGAACTGTCAGAACTATTTAACATTTATCTCTGAGCTAGAAAAGAAGTACCTCTGAACTATTTAAGCACTAGCCCGAAACTACGTATGAAAATTATCCTTCCACAACGAACACCAATTAAAAATAAATCAGTCGTAAAGGTCTTTTTATCGAATATCAACAAAATAAAATGTCACTAAACATTCACGTTCAAATTCGATTACTGTTCTACGCTATAAACTCATTAATATTAAAATCCATTGAAAGTATTTTAAAATGCTACAAATAAAATAAAAATTTGTTTTGAAGGATTTAATTAATTCGTGATGATACATAAATAAACTTAAAAATCGCAAATCAGTCATGAACAAGGTTTGAAGTCAAATAAAATTCATTACAAACACTTTTCTCAGTTAATAAATAATGAACTCGTTAAAAATTAAATATATATATAGAAATGTATGATTACACAAATTTTATAATGGGATTAAGAAGGAGTTTTACGGCACTAGTTAAACAACATCGTCTACTTACAACGGGATATTTCTAGCTCCCGTGTAGAAATACCGTTTCCACGTAAACTAAGAAAACAGAGGTCGGGGGTTTAACACCCGATGGTGATGGTAATATTAATCCAAGTGTTAGCGCAATGAACCGCATTAGTTAGCCTGAATACTGTGCTAGTTTCTGGTCCTCCTCAGTGGTCATTATTATACAGCAAAATATTCTAAACTAGTTGTTAGAATAAAGACATTAAAGGAAATAAATAAAGGTAATGAGTCGAACCTAAGTGTGAATGAAAGAGAGCAAACAACACACCTTTTCATCACCTTTAATTGAATGAAGAACATGTACTGATACCGACAGTAACTCCTTTATGGAGTTTGTACATGGAATCAGACGTCAAGATTACAGTTAGTAAGTATTAAAGATTGAAAGATTACATACCTTAAAATGTTCATTACGGGGATGCTGAAAGTTGTTGATAATCATGGGTTCTAAGTCAGACTCATAAGTTAAGAAGTGAATTTTATCCCACAGGGTACTGTGAGGTCTTAAAAAAAATACAACGAAATGGCGACCGTTTCATACAAACTTTAATAATAATAATAATAATAATAATAAATTTCTTTTAAGAAAACAAATTTTATATATACAGCGTGGCCCAAAAAAAATGGCACCAATTTTGAGAAGTGATATCTCAATAACCATCGCAGCTAGGGACTTAAAAAAACAACCAAATGAAAGATAATTCTTTTTTCTTTAAATACTTATTCTATGGCTTGATGGTTATAAGCCATATAATGCCCAAAACTGGCTTCCAAAAAAAATATACAAAAAAGTTGCGCATTTATATTTATTCCTTGATCCTAATTTTAAATGAAATTTTTCTATTCCAGACCCCTCAAGATGGGATTGAGAGAATCTGATAAGAACATTATACAAGCACTACGTGAAGAAAAAGGATATTCATTAAACAGAATCCTTTACGAATTTCCAAATAGAAATTGAAAAAAAGAACTGTGGCACATTTTTTACAAAAATTTAAAGAAACCGGCAGCAGTCAACGGCGTCCGGGAAGTGGTCGACCAAAAAGTATTAGAACGCCAGAAAACATTGAAAAAGTAAATGAAATGGTTTTAAGTCAAGAGGAACAACCGGGAACAAGTAAAAGTGAACGTGAAGTTGCGAAAGAAACCGGGATTTCACGTTCATCAGTACAGCGAATAATTCGAAAAGATCTTGGGTTGAAAACATTTAAGAGGGTGAAGGTTACTGCTTTATCGGAGCCTGTGAAAGAAAGACGTTTCCATCGATGTAAAAATCTATTGCGAAGATTTCGGTCAAATGAGTCTGTGAAAAAAATTTGGGTTTCTGATGAGAAACGATTTACGGTCGAAACACCACGAAATACCCAAAATGATCGGGTTCGTGCAGCAGTGGCGACAAAAACTCATGTTGACCCAAAACGACTTTTGCGTGAAAAAAAACACTTTTCAGATTCGATAATGGTTTCCCTTGCAGCGTCATCTGAGAACAAAACATCCGTCATTTTTATTCAGCGAGGCGTTAAAATTAACTCAATTTACTACTGTAATGACATTTTGTCTCCAATGTTGTCAGAGATCAAGGAGACGAGCACTGATTTTGTGTTCATGCAAGATGGAGCCCCATCTCATACAACCAAGGAAACAATAACATTTCTCAATAATAATTGTCCTGGTTTTATCGAACCAAATAATTGGCCACCATGCAGCCCAGATCTAAACCCATTGACTACTTTGTGTGGTCTGCCTTAGAGAGAGAAGTCTACCATGGTCAGAAAATCCGTGATGTGAACCATCTTCGTGAACGAATTCAGGCTGCATGGGAAAATCTCTCACAAGTGACGATCTCAAAGGCAATTTCAAAATGGAGGGCGAGATTACAGGCTGTGGTTGACCATAATGGACGGCAGATTGAGCCATTTATTGAAAATTAGGTTTAACTTAAACCACAGAACTTCGTTTAAAGACCGTAAATTAGAAGATAATTAATTAGAAAAAAATAAAAGGAATAAATATAAATGCGCAACTTTTTTTGTATATTTTTCTTATAAGCCAATTTTTGGCATTACATGGGTTTATAACCATCAAACTATTGAATAAGTATTTAAAGAGAAAAGAATTATCTTTCATTTGGTTGTTTTTTAAAATCCCTAACTGCAATGGTTATTGAGATATCACTTCTGAAAGTTGGTGCCATTTTTTTTGGGCCACCCTGTATATAATATATATACACACAGTGTTTCATAACATGTGGGACGCACTTTCAGGATGGATTCAGGACCTGAAAACAATGAAAAAACTTTATATAAACATATGCCCGAAATCGCTTTCTTTCGGAGTTGATAAAAAAAACCTTAAAAAAAAAAAAGGTTTCCGAATTATCGATAATTATGTGTTCCAGCAAGTATCCGCTTTACCTTTAAAGGAAGTGCTCAAAATGACCGCCTTGCGCTTGAATACGCGCCTGAACACGCCTCGTCGTAGACTGCCTGACGCGTTCAAACATTCCAGATATTGCTCGGATTATCTGGTATCTTTGTTCTACACGTTGGGGAAGTATTTCAACGTTGTCAATGGGTGTCACGTAAACGACGGATTTCAGATGACTCCACAGGTAAAAATCGAGTGGATTCAGGTCCGGGGAGTGAGCAGGCCACGCGATGGGTCCTCCACGGCCTATTCATTTATCAGGGAAATGGTCATCCAAATAGTCTCTGGCTACTCGACTAAAATGAGGCGGAGCGCCGTCATGCATAAACCACATACGATGTCGGACACCAAGAGGAACTTCATCTAGTAAATCGCTTAAATCATTCCTTAAAAAATTGGAGTACGATTCTCCTGTTAATCTTCCAGGCAAAACAAAATGACCGATTAAGTTGTCGGCAATAAGTCCTGCCCATACATTGATACTAAATTGTTGTTGGTGCCTTGATTGGATGATGGCATGCGGATTCTCTTCGGCCAAGTGATGAGTGTTGTGAAAATTGATCACGCCATTTCTTGTGAAAGCAGCCTCATCAGAAAACAACACGGAGGATAGAAAAAGAGGATCGCGAGCACACTGTTGAAAAAAACAAGTACAAAAAGCCTCTCGTGGTGGGAAATCAGCTTCAGTAAGGCCTTGTATTCTCAAAATGTGATATGGGTAAAGCTGTTGTTCCCGTAAAATTCTTCACACATTTGTGTATCTTACACCCTCTGCTGTTGCTATCCTTCGGGTGCTGACACCAGGATGTTCCTCCACGCGATTCAGGACCCGCTCCTCCAACTCAACAGTTCTGGCTCTGATTGGCCAACCACCATCTGAAACTCGCTTGATGAATGATCCTCTATCACGAAGACGCTCGTCTATTCTCCTGAAAGGTCTTCTTATTTGGTAGACGGCGATTCGGAAACCTTTCCGCATACAGACGTCTTGCTGCGGCCGCATTACACTCGGCAAGTCCGTACATGAGATGCAAGTCTGCCATTTCTCTGTTTGAATAAGCCTCCATTCTCACTTCAAATGCACAATATCACTGAATAGCACAAAAAATTTTAAGGTTTTTTTTTTCACTGGACTGCACTTATTCACGGTAAGAAGTTAGGAATACGAACAGTGAAACACCACGATGCACCTCTGACTGACTGATGGCTCTTCACTCAACGATATTGAAACATTCCACAGAGTGTACGAAACATTACAATCGGCAAGGCCATACATGAACTAAGTCTCGTACACACTCACAAACATTGTCAGCAAGCAGTGTTTGTAAACAGTTTGCGGAAAGAATTGCTGGAACACAAAACGGGCTGTAACTCGGAAACAAAGCGATTTCCGGCATATGTTTATATAAAGTTTTTTCATTGTTTTCAGGTCCTGAATCCATCCTGAAAGTGCGTCCCACATGTTATGAGATTATAGAATTTGAAGGATTGTGAGAATAGCAAAATAATCAGATAATAAGATATATAAAATTTTTAAGTTCAAAAGTTATGTTAGTATATAAACTTAAAATTAAAATTTGAGTTAAAATTAAAAATTATATAATTCTAAAATCTTAAACTTAGCAATTATGGAATTTGAAGGACTGTGAGTAATAGCAAAATTATAGGATTATAAGGATTATAAAATTATAAATTTTTAAGATAGGTTTACTTAACAGGTCCTGCTGAAAGCTGTGAAAGTCATTTTGAGTACGAATCGATATTCTTTGTCCTTCCTTCGTCTTACGGGCATGTATTATGTCGTCACGTATATAGCAGGAATAAATTATTTTTTCTCTTTTAAGTTTTAATAGATTGTCAAAAATGTCTTTTCTGTAGCCTGATAGAGTGATTCATTAATATATATAGTACGTTTGATATTTATAACTGCAATTCTTATTTCTGATTTCCACAGCCTGTCACTCACTTTGAATTTTATGATTCTTTTGTCTGTGTCATTATTATTTTTTCCAGCTCTGCTTCCGTAATGACATTTTCAAAAATGTTTATACGGAGTTTGTCTCTGATGGTGTTTATAACAATCTGAATGGAATTTTCATTTGGGGAACCTTGAGGGACTCCAGGTCCGCCGATAAAGAATAAAAGTCCTTATGGGTTTCCTGTTTGAGGTCGCTGCTTAACCTCTCATTTTCTAGTATTTGGGTATGTAGTCGATCTTCTATAGTGAATACTCTCTCATTAAGGGCATTAACACACTGCTTTAGTTCTTTGTTTTCTTTTTCTAGTATCTTTATTTTCTCATCTTTTTCTGCCAGAGTTTAAAATAAAAGATAAATAGGATTTCACATATAACGCTAATTGTTTATTATCAATATTACAGGTAAACGCCTGGCATTCTCGCTTTTTATTTGCGTGAAACTCCTCAATCCGTTGACGGAAGGGGATATCTTCGGGGGAGGCAGCGCTTGATGTGTAGGGAGAAGGCATACCTCTCTCCTGTTCCCTCACGGAGACTCCTGGAGATGGGGGAGCGGGGGATGTCTGTTGTGGTTTTCGTTGTTGTTGAACTTTGCTGCCTCTCTTTGTTATTTTTTATTTATTTTTTTTTATTTAAGTGTATTCACTTGAAGTTTAGATATATGTTAATGGTTTTGGGGGTACTTAATGAGAGAATTGACTCGATTTTTTGATAACGTTCTTGCTTTACATTAAATTTTTATTTAAACATGTAGTTGAAATTCAGTCGTTCGTTCTTATAATTGTTATTTCAGGGTCACGGGCACAATTTGTGGCCCTGTAGGACTGCGAATCTAGTGCCGGAGGTTGCTAGAAAAATTCAATAATATTTTTTATGTAATATTATTAGTTAAGTAATGTACCTAATCTGAAGAAATTGTAACTGTGCAATCTCGACACGTTTATAATTTCGTTTGAGCAGTAACACAATGGATCACTGAAACAATGAGAGAAAAGTTCACAGTGATCCAAATTTCCTTCGAAAGATCAGATTTTCAGATGAATGTGTCTTCGGTTTATCGAGTAAAGGAAACAAACACAACGTTCACTACTGGGCGAAAAAAAATCCCAAATTACTATTGGGTAAACCCGTTGAAACGACTACACTAACAGTTTGTGCGTGTAGTGGTTATTGAGGACTCGTTTCCTTTAACATATCGAGAGATACGATGGATGGAAAACGCTATTGCCAGGTATTGAGAGACAAAATTTTGCCACAGTTTACAATGGCGTTGGCAGGAATTGGCTTTATCAACATGATGGAGCGCCAACACATTACTCTGTAGCTGCCCGTAAGATTCTGGATATGAATCTTGAAGGAAGATGGGTTGGACGGCGAGGTTCCATCGAGTGGCCAGCCAGATCACCTGATTTAACCCCATATGATTTCTGGCTTTGGGCTTATTTGCGTCACAAACTTTACACTCTTGGTTTCATCTATCCAGATGTGAATGCCTTTGGCGTAGAATAGATGAGCAACTGGAAAGGATCCCACTCGATATGTTCAGAAGAACAATGATAAGTTTCACAGAGAGAATCCACAAATGTATCATAACGGATGGAGACTTCTTTGAAGATTAAATTACAATTTAACAAAATATTTGTGTGAATAAAATTCTTATAGACTTTTTGTTTGATTTGTTTCATCATTTGAACACTTATCTGAATAATGTTAACTAAATAGTTGTGTGCATCAATAAATGTAAGCAATTTGCGAACATTGTATGATACTAAAAACTTTCATTATTATCCTGTATTGTATCTTATATATATATATATATATATATATATATATATATATATATATATATATATAATTATTTCACGAAAGTAACACGTGAAAAATATTTATGATGAATAAAACCACCTATATATAGGCTGTAACTCTTTATGTATTTCAGTGTTCCTGAGGATGTCATTAGACGAAAGCGCTTGAGCACCATTCTGTGTTTCCTTTCCTTCGTGGTTTTATTCATCATATATATATATATATATATTATCCTGTAAGATACAATACAGGATAATAATGAAAGTTTTCAGTATATGTGGGAATGAACTCAGAATAGTTCCCTGAGGTTTTTTTATGATATACACAGACCGTGCATGAAACAAGGAACTCTTCTAGGAAAATTAAATCTACTATAGTCCGAATAAGTAATGGTAAATGACAAATACTACAGTTTTTCTTTTAAATGATGCTAGCCCGACGTGGGCAACGGGTCACTCGCAAAGAGGTCCCAAAAATATAGCTTCCCTCACCAGCTATCTGCAAAACAGATAGGATCCAGCTTTGGGACAGGATCTAGGGTTTAAAGCAGCCTAGCCCAGCTACATTTAGAACCTCAATATAAACAAAAGACTCGCTGCCTTCACGTCAGATTGAATACATCAAAGAAAAAGGGATAACTATTATATTTTTAGCCAAAGTTGAGGTTTAGGTTTTGGTTTTTGGCTAAAAATATAATAGTTACCCCTTTTTCCTTGATGTATTCAATCTGACGTGAAGGCAGCGAGTCTTTTGTTTATATTGAGGTTCTAAATGTAGCTGGGCTAGGCTGCTTTAAACCCTAGATCCTGTCCCAAAGCTGGATCCTATCTGCTTTGCAGATAGCTGGTGAGGGAAGCTATATTTTTGGGACCTCTTTGCGAGTGACCCGTTGCCCACGTCGGGCTAGCATCATGAAAAAGAAAAAACTGTAGTATTTGTCATTCACCATTACTTATTCAGACATAGTGGATTTAATTTTCCTAGAAGAGTTCCTTGTTCCATGCACGGTCTCAGTCGGTCTGTGTATATCATATATATATATATATATATATATATATATATATATATATATATATATATATATATATATATATATATATATGCCTATAATAATATATATACGAGTCAGGGGCGGATTAACTGTACTTGGGGCCTGAGGCTAATTTTATTTTGAGGGCACTTTTCTCTGGGTTTTTATTAACAATACATGTACATGTACAGTACATAGTACATTTACACGAATTATACTGTATGTACGGTGCTTAGGCTAATTGAGAAACAAACTTAAAGGAACCTTAACACAGTGTACAGTATTTTGCCGTTTGCTAAAGCTAAACAGTATTAAACAAACTTTACTTTAAGGCCTATAAAACATAAAATAAAACAGGAATTTGTCAGTTTGTGTACTCTGTCATATTTAATCAAAGAAGTTTGCGAAATCTCGAAATATATCATCGAAACTCAGTTGATTGGGGGCCCACTCAAGTATGGGGGTCTGAGGCTTCAGCCTCAATTGCTTCAATGATAATCCGCCACTGAGAGGAGTACATAATCGTGCGCCTCGATGGTGTAGTGGCTAGCGTCGCTGACTACAAATCCATCGGCCCCGGGATCGAAACCCGGTGACGGCAGGCAGCACGCAGCAAAACCCAGCTGTTCATCCTTCCACACAATAAAGAAATTGGTTGGTCGGTAAATGGGTACCCTGGGTAGCCTAGTGGTTAAGACGCTGGGCTGCTGGTGGGGCGTGGTTCGGATTCCACGTTAAACTGTAGGTCTAAGGTGGAGTGGAAAGCTTGACCTTCGTCAGAATGAACAATTCGGGCGGAAGCAAACCAAAGGTTATATTGCATAAAAAGTATAGGATATACTTTTTAAAGCTATTCTCCTCCATCGTCCTCCAAAGCTTTTAAAAACATGCTTGAGCGCACGTTGAGGCACGTCTTTCAAATGAATTAATTTTATTTTACACAAAAAGAACAGGTTCCTCGTAATCTCGTTATCGCTTAGCCTGTAGCTCATAATCATAACGTGTTTTGAAGGCTCAAATAATTTATTATACTATAGTTTTAGATATTATTTAATAAGTCAAGTTCTAAATATACGTTCAGTGTATATATATATATATATATATATATAATGCTTCAAGCTTCAACCTTCCCTAAAATTTTAATCTTTTCCCAAAAAATGTTCAACCCGCGTTTTCTTTAAAGACTTGAATTGCCAAAAGAAAACTTATTTTTTCCAATACTGCGACCAAACTATTCACAAATTTTAAATTGGCGTTTAACTTCATTATAATGAAATTATTTCTATGGTTCAGTGTCGACATTTATTATTTTCATTTATGGGAGGAATTATGAAAAGCAATTTTAATCTACGAATTGTTCTTTTATTTTCCTTTTTTGAGAAATATTTTCTGTTTTGAGTAAATGGAGTACATAATTTTGATGTTCTGTCGGGAATTTTAATAGTTTTGTATTTTTCTTCATAAGTGGACGCTTGGTCGAGGAGTTTCCGTGGTAGTTATGTGTGTTACCGCAAACTGGTTAGGTGATGTTTAGAATTTGAGAGGGAAATGTGGTATGTAATGGTCTGTACATTTTAGGAAATAAAACAGTATGTTGGTGTATATATATGAATCTCTCTCTCTCTCTCTCTCTCTCTCTCTCTCTCTCTCTCTCTCTCCTGAACTCGACGGTTACGCGCCCTGAATTTGACGGTTACGCGCCCTGAACTTGTTTTCGCTGGAAACTCGGAAGCTGCGCGGTCAACTCATCGAGGTTTTCAAGCTCTTACGCGGGTTCAACGATGTCGATTTTAGAAGCATGTTTAGTTTAAATGATAACCCAACTCGCAACAATGGTTGGAAGTTGGTTTTGAAACGGTTTAGGACTAGTGTGTGTGGGAATTACTTTACGTATAAGATCTGTGACACGTGGAACAGGTTACCTTCAGAAGTTGTGAACAGTTTCTCTGTGGATCAGTTCAAGAAAAAGTTAGACCAAATCTTGCACACTATTTGAGGGTGCAGAAAATTTTCCCTGGCACCCGTTGCCATTGGTACCTCCTCGGTATGTGCCGCAAGGCCTTTCGAGGTACTTTTCCTTGTAACTCTCTCTCTCTCTCTCTCTCTCTCTCTCTCTCTCCTCTCTCGGCATAAATTGGGAAGACAGGACTGCTGATGCCGAAGGGAGGAGGCTAGTTGACTTTGCTGATGAGAACTTCCTCACTCAGTGGGTCAATGAGCCTACACGAGGCGAAAGCGTTCTAGACTTAGTATTTACGACCGAAGACAACCTCGTCACTGGCCTCACCGTTGACGAATCGTTGGGTGGGAGTGATCACGGTCTGATTAGGTTCCGTGTGTGCGTCCCTCGGGTGAAGCGTAGTAACTCGAGAGGCAGTAAGCTCGATCTCCGGCGGGCGGACTTTGTTAGCCTCAGGGATAGCGTAGGTGAGATGGGGTTAGAGGGCGGCGGCGATGTTGAGCGAGTGTGGAGTGCATTCCGGGACCAGTTTATGGTGCTGCAGTCTGCTGCCATACCCTCAAAACCGGTCACCCCTGCTTCAACGCAGCCTAAGTGGTTCAATCGTGACATCGCTTCGGCTATCCGAAATAGGAAAGTAGCGTATAGGAGGGCGAAGGCCAATCGTTCCCATGAGAACACTGAAGCGTATGTCCGCCTGTTTAGGGAAGTGAAGGCGAAGGTTAGACTAGCGAAACGTAACGAAGAACTACGGGTGGCAAGCCTCTGTAAGGGGAACCCTAAGGAGTTCTTCAGTTATGTTAAAGGACCAAAGCGGCCTGGATAGTGTTCGATGTACCGCGACAGTCGTTGCCGATAGAATAGACAAACTGAGCGCGTTTAAGCGGTTTAGGACTAGTGTGTGTGTAGGAATTACTTTACCTATAAGATCTGTGACACGTGGAACAAGTTACCTTCATAAGTTGTTAACAGTTCCTCTGTGGATCATTTTAAGAAAAGGTTAGACCAAATCTTGCACACTATTTGAGGGTGTAAAAAATTTTCCCTGGCACCCGTTGCCATTGGTACCTCCTCGGTATGGGCCGCAAGGACTTTTGAGGTACTTCTTTTCCTTGTAACTCCTTGTAGCTCTCTCTCTCTCTCTCTCCATTTTAGAAGCATGTTTAGTTTAAATGATAACCCAACTCGCAACAATGGTTGGAAGTTGGATTTGAAACGGTTTAGGACTAGTGTGTGTGGGAATTACTTTACCTATAAGATCTGTGACACGTGGAACAGTTTACCTTCAGAAGTTGTGAACAGTTCCTCTGTGGATCATTTCAAGAAAAGGTTAGACCAAATCTTGCACACTATTTGAGTGTGTAGAAAATTTTCCCTGGCACCCGTTTCCATCGGTACCTCCTCGGTATGAGCCGCAAGGCCTTTTGAGGTACTTCTTTTCCTTGTAACTCCTTGTAACTCTCTCTCTCTCTCTCTCTCTCTCTCTGGTTGATTGTGCCCCACATAGCAAGATCAAACATCGAGCAACTCATTTTTGTTTTTATCACTTGTTTCATAAATACCTCTAAGTGGGAGACTCTCGAGTTCGCCGTAACAATTACGGGTGATCATCCACGAAACACTTTCACATAATTTCACAACAACTAAAAGACAAGAAAAAATGCATGGCATGGATTAGGTGAGGTAGAGTTGCGTTTCTGCCTCACGATTTCTTTTTTCTCTTCTTTCTTTTGGGTGGCTGGTTGCGCGTGACGGGTGAGGGCATGGTGCGTAAAATCTGATTTCTGTTCTTAATTCCCGTTTCCATCCCTTTTCCGTAGAAGCATTTCATCACTTTGCCGGCGTGATGGCTTTGCGCGTACATGGGTACGGAGAGTTTAACCTTTACTTCTCTCTTAATCCTTTTGGGGCTAGCCTGAAGTAGGTCCTTGTTGGACCGATACCTCGATAAATAGAACTGTAACTATTTTGTATAAAATCAAAAACATACGTTCGAGGTTTTTTGTAACGATACCAAGCACCTGATATAAGATCAGCGCAAATATATTATTGGTTTTACTGGTTAGTTTATACAGCAGTGCTATCTAGTGTACGATATCTATGTCTGCAGAACGTAATTGTAGAGCTAGCTTATATATTCTCCTCTCTTCTGTAGAATTTCCTTTGCTACTTTTCTGGGGTCAAGGTATTTTCTTCAACCCTTTTCCGTTGCCGCCTTTGGCGGGGAGGGAGCGGAGGGTGGAGAGAGAGCCTTATGCTTTTCTATCCAGTTTTCGACTACTGTTAGAATAGCTAAAAATGACAGAGTTTAATAACGGGAACTTTCCCGAGTGGACCGAAAAGATTTTGAGGCTTTCTCTTGTCCTTGTAGCTCTCTCTCTCTCTCTCTCTCTCTCTCTCTCTCTCTCTCTGTTTATCTACCTATTTATCTCCTCTTTTTTCCTCTCTTAATATATCTCACTACAACATACATATAATAAAACTTTAAAGCTACACTATACAACCATATATACACTGTACAAACGTATATAAAATCCTTTACAGTTTTTTACTGCTTTCTTCTTTTATCTTTTTTTGTTGTGAACCAACAAACAAGTTGTGATTTATGAAAATAATTATTATATATCGCACGACTCATTCTCAAGAAAAAAATGCAAAAAACCGGCAATGAATCTTACGTTTTTTTCAGCGCAAATAACATAATGAACTTCACAAACTACCATAATTGTCTTGATTGTCTTCATTGTCTTCACGACCTGTTTTTTTCCCTTATCCTTCCTTCTTTTTCTTTAATTGTCTTTAAAGGAAAGAAAAATGGAAAATGATAAATACAGTTAAAATGAGACAAGTCTAAACTTGATGATATATTTTTAATGAAACTTCGGTCAACGGAATGGGGTGTAAAAATGGGGGTTATGGAAGGAGGAGAAAATTTGGATGCCACGTCCCATTTGATAATGTATTTATTTGGTCGCAGAGTGCCAAAATGCAGTTGACGTCAAATATGGCAAACAATTATTTGCCTCTCTCTCTCTCTCTCTCTCTTCTCTCTCTCTATCTCTATCTATCTCTCTCTCGGTACGTATGTACGATGTGTGTATATATATATATATGGACCTTTTCCGTTCTATGGGCAGTCTAGGGTGGTCCATAATTTCACTTTTTAAAGCTTTTAATGGTCCAACATGCTAATGTCATGGGCATTGGTGCAAGAAACAACATGGTTACCAGTTTTTGGAGTTCCGGTATATCAGACACCCCACCCCCCACCCCCCCAATTTATATTGCATAGTAAAAAAACTGAGTAAAAACGACATCTTTTAAGCATTTTTTTAAGATTAATCATATTTAATCTTAAATAAAAGCATACATATTGCATATCAATTTATTCAGAAATCAACTTTGCACATTTTGGTGTATAAATTGATTATTTATTCGTAATAGTATACATAGAAATGTTCTATAACAGCTGATTAAGCCAATATTTTATGTTTTTCAGATATCCAATGATGTATATAGTATATGATGCATTTTTCACTTGGTTGATTCTAATCTTATTTTAAATGAATATCATGGCTACTCCTAAGAAATTAAATATAAAGTTAAGAGAAAGCAGTTATGATCCAATTATTAGTAATCTTAAAGATGAACTGATTCCTACAGGACTATTCCAGCTACCATCCCAATCAGATGCACTTCAACATTTCTATCATTTAAAAAGAAATGATATGGTTATGAACAATAAAGAAGAGGCTGCAACAGTTGTACTTAATAAGGTTAAAAAATTCTGGGACTTAGCTGGCATTAAAACGCAAGATATTTCCAAAAGCAGAAGCCCAAAAGAAAAGATTCTGACTTTAGTTAATGAGTATGAAACACTGAAAAACACAAAAACAGGAATACTTTCGAAGATAAAAAGAATATTTTTTGTAAAAAATTAGATATGCTATTGGATATATCGGCAGCAGATGCTATTGAAACAATAATGAAAAACAGAATGAGAACAACAAGAAACAAAAGCGAAGATATAAAATTCCTTGAAGATCAAAGAACTATTCGGAATATGTACGTCTCCAGCCTTCATAAGTCTTATTTAACTCGGACAGAAAGACGAAACCAAAGAATTCGACATGACGTAGAGAGAAAAGAAAAACTCTTCGGAAGTACAACGTCCCCTGAAAATGGAATGTTTAAAAGCTTCAGATTAAATATTTGGCCAAAACTGGACATAACACTACCAACAAAAACACTAAAATTTAAAAATCGCCAATTGAGAGCCAAAGCTTCTGAGGTAAAAGATTTTCTGAAAGATGCACTTAATTCAGCCAGTTCACCTCTATTTCCCAGCGGCGACTACAGAGAATGTGCCGAGGTTGCTCTATTACTTCTTGGGGAAAACGTCTCAAACACTGGTGTGAGATGGGCTAAAAACTGGGGCAGTACACTATGCGAGGTGGATGCCATCTGTATTGTATCCAGCAAAGATGTACGCATTCTCTGATCAGATGTACGCATTCTCTGATCAAGCTGGGTATGATTCAAATATGATAGCAAAACTAGAGAGAATGTGCATATTCAACTGCCTCTACTATATAAAACCTTGGTTGCTTGCTTCCGTCGCCTTTGATGCACCTGTCAACGATTTAAATCTTTTTAATGAACTCATTGAATATAAAAATTATGATCACGATGTAGCATCAGTGCTCTTAAGGGATTAAATGGTCAGCTATGGTATCTGACTGAGGAACTAGTACCACTTGCTTTGTTTTCCCGGCAAATTTCAGATGCAGAAAAAAGTCTGATTGCAAAGTCAATGAAGAAAGTCTGTCAAATCAACCCGCAACACCCTCCTCCCAAAGGTCAGCCAATCTTCCCTAAGCTAACAAATACAACTAAGCTGTGTCAGTTAGTTGGTAAGGGTTCTTCAATTGTTTTCCAATGCTTGGGTACTACTGGTGACTGGCTAAATGAACCTGTTACTTCTTGGAAAAATTGCAAATCTTTCCAAGTTATGGAGAACTTTGTCAAAAATATGAAAGTTGTGAATGATCCTGCCGAGAGAGCAATCAAGCTGATTGAAGATTTCAAAGACAGAATTGTTAATGATGAATCACAAAAACAATTTCTGGTAAAAGTTATAGAGCAACATCGACGCCTTCTTCCAGACTTCAAGAAAAAATCTTTGGCTGAAATGTATAATTATGTTAAGTGAGCGTTTTGTGTAATGTTATGCGGAAGTATTTATCTTTTTAATTAAACTTTGGTATAATTTTTTAATCATTGTAAAAGGAATTCATTTTTGTTTAAAAATAAATGCAAAAAAAAAAAAACGATGGGGACCTGGAATCAGGTTTGTTCCCACTCGAAATATACTGTAGCTGGCTTGATAAGCTGGTCTAATTTCGAGCCCATCGCCGCGAAGCTGCCTGGGATGATGCTTCAGGGTGGCGGTAACACCTCTAGAATATATAATTAATTAAAATAATATATTATTATCAAGAAAAAATAATATAGTCATATGTTTATTCACAGAGAAGCGGAAAAACTTTCATTTTCTCAGTCAAATTTTTAGGTCCCATATAAATTAGGGTGGGGGGTGGGGGTCTGATATTATCGAAACTCCAAAACTGGTAACCATGTTGTTTCTTGTACCAATGCCCACAACATTAGCCCGTTGGACCATTAAAAATTTTAAAAAGTGAAATTATGGACCACCCTAAATTTGGGCACCATTGAAATGAGAGAAATTAATATTTTTTAAACTTATTTTAACTTTTAATTAATAATCAATACATTTTGAATACGAGAAATTTAATTTATTTAATTTAACAGCTATGAACATATATAAAAACATAAAAAATTTGTCGTTTCTTCAAAAATTTGACGATAATTTGTGTTGAAAATTGGACGTAGGCTGTAGGCCATTTTATTCTTAGTTCGAATTATTTTTTAATTTACCCAACTGATCTAGGTTTGCGATTTAATTTGTTGACTGCCCGGTTAGATCAACTGGGTACTTGTAGGTTATCTCCCCCCCCACCAATTTTGACAGAATATTTTCGTTAAAACTAACGAAAATATCACGACTTAACCCAACCAATTATCAAGGGCGTACACTGTCGTACAGTTGATCTATTAGTAAATAGTAAATACTATTCCAGAAACAAACAATGTTTAATTAATAATAGATCAACTGTACGCCCTTCATAATTGGTTAGGTTAAGTCGTAATATTTTCGTTAGTTTTAATGAAAATATTCTGTCAAAATTGGTGGGGGTGAGATAACCTACAAGTACCATCAACTGTACGCCCTTGACGATCCGTTAGGTTAAGTCGTGATATTTTCGTTTAAACTAACGAAAATATCACAACTTAACCTAACCAATCATGAAGGGCGTACAGTTGACCTAACCAGGCATTCAACTGACCTAACCAGGCATTCATTTGACCTTACCGGGTATTCATTTGACCTTACCGGGTATTCAGTTAACCTAACATACTGTAGAAAGTTAAAATAAGTTTAAAAAATATTAATTTCTCTCATTTCAATGATGCCCATAAAACGGAAAAGGTCCATGGATCTTTTAAATTATTCCCCCCCCCCCCACCCCAACATATTCTTTTCAACAATCACCACCCTAATGTTGATCTTTTCAACTATCCCCCAAAGTTTAAACTCTGCAAATTAACCAAAACAAGATAAGAAAACAATAACAACAAATTTATTATTTATTGCAAACATATAATAAATAGAGAACCATTATTTACATAGGATAAAATATTTTAATATGCTCACATAAGTTATTAAAAGCATTTCGATTAAATCTAACGCGCCACATAAATTCTTGCAGGTACCAGTGTAAGAAATCGTGCTTCAATCCCATCATTTCTTTAATGCATTGTTTATGCTTGTGACAGTAAGATTCTATGTGCTGCGTATGTACACCGTTTGACTCAACCAAATTAACACTGTGGGAGAAAGTGTAGTTTATGTTCCCCTGTGGTGCCTAGTGTAGTTTACGTTCCCCTACATTATCCTAGTGTAGTTTACGTTCCCCTACATTATCCTAGTGTAGTTTGCGTTCCCCAACTTTGTCCACGTATACTTAATCAAATAAAACGTTAAAACTAACGAAAATATTACGACTTAACCTAACCAATATATATATATATATATATATTATATATATTATATATAATATAATATATATATATATATATATATAATGTTTCGGACCAACAAAGACCCTAGGATCCACTCATGGCTGGTCTACCTAACTGTGTTCGTGATTGTGTATTGTGTATGTCCTCCGTGGTGGCGGAGGGGACCTACAATTTTACGTGGGTTCCGAACCACAAGAACATAAGAAATTTATGTAACAACTGCCTGTACATTCGCAACGACCAATTTTTGCAAAACTAAATAATTATCAATTTAAAACTAATTAATTATCGATTTAAAACTAATTAATTATCGATTTAAAACTAAAGATAGAATCTCTGGATCCAGAGGATCAAGTCATAATAGACTACTATCCACAAATATGTTACACTCTACAGGGTGTCCCGTAAATCTGGACCCATAGGGAAAAATAATAAAATTACAAAATAGTCCAAAAATTTATTTATAATATATTTTTTTATTATTTTTATATTATTATTTTTATTATTTTTTTATTATGATCTTACTCCGCTGGAGTTTTATTTGTGGGGCCACTTGAAAGCCAAAGTGTACGAGGTCAAACTTCAGAACATTTTCCACCTTAAAGCACGCATTGTGGAGGCGTGTCAAGAAATTTCTGCGACTGTGATTCAGAAAGTGCTGTCGCAGTGGAGATTACGTCTTCAACTATGTGTGCGACACAACGGCGGACACTTTGAACAGATTATGTAATAAATTTTTGGACTATTTTGTAATTTTATTATTTTTCCCTATGGGTCCAGACTTACGGGACACCCTGTATATCTATTTATAACCAACATGCATATATATTATATATATTAATATATATATATATATATATATATATATATATAGTTTATATATATATATAATATATATATATATATATATATATATATATATATATATATATATAGATAGTCCATACATGCATATATATATATATATATATAGTTTATATATACATATATACATATATACACTAGGTCAGTGGTTCCAACCTGGGGTCCCCGGACCCCTGGGGGTCCGCGAAGGTAGTACTGGGGGTCCGTGAGCTTTCAATATTTCGAGAGACTCCAATGGAAATCGTACATTTACCCACGATAAGGGCGCTGAGGCTAAAATTTCAAGTTTCCTTGCTCTTGGCTGGAATTATTAATACTTTTTTTAATAGGCTGTATTTAATTGCATACTCACTTATATGTCCTTTATTTGATAGTGAAAAATGAGAAAACGAGTTAATTATTATTAATAAAAACAGTTTGTTTGGTAGACGGAATCTTTCAAAAACATGGGGTCCGTGGGAAAAAATAAAAATAAAAGGGGTCCTTTGTGGTGAAAAGGTTGGGAATCACTGCACTAGGTCATATAGGGAATATGACCTAGTGTAGTTTGTGTCCCCTTTTGCGTCAGGGACACGTAAACTACACTTGCTCCACACTGTGATTTACAGTCCGGTTCTAGAATCCTAACCCTTAACCGGTTAGGTTAACTGAATGCCCGGTTAGGTCAACTGTATGCCCTTGACGATTGGTTAGGTTAAGTTGTGATATTTTCGTTAAAACTTAACCTAACCAATCATCAAAGGCGTACAGTTGACCTAACCGGACATTCAGTTAACCTAACCTGGTATTCAGTTGATCGGTGCTACTGTAGTATGCGGTCTACCTACGATTGGTTAGGTTTAATCATGATATTTTCGTTAAAACTAACGAAAATATCATGACTAAACCTAACCAATCGTCAAGGGCGATTGACAATGGGATGTAAACAAACAATTAGTAAACAAGATAAGAAGCTATAATTAAAAGGCAGACCGCCGAATCGTAGGTAGACCGCATACTACAGTAGCAACCAGTTGATCTAACCGGGCATTCAATTAACCTAACCCGGCATATACTTTATATATATTATAATATATATGGATCACACACATTTGTCTATCACACACACACACATGTGTCTATGTCACACACATAATGTCTATCCATTACAAACGGGAACTGTCGCGATGGGACTATTTAACTATGGCTAATCTTAGTTCCAGCGAAATCGCTTTGTGTGAAAATAATTAAATAAGACCTGACTCACGTTGCACTTGTATCGCAAAGGTGCATCGTCAAAACAGCAATAAGCATCAGAACCTTTAATACAGTTCTACAAAATATTTTCGCGACAGTTGATTTGCAAATATAAGAAAGTTGACTGCAAAACCCTGTAATAGAATTTTTAAAACGGAAATATGATAGAATATAATAGAATTTTCAAGATATGTATCTTATATACAGTACATATCTTAAAACTTCTATTATGTAAATAAGATAAGTAAAACCTGTTAAATTATCTCCCCCCTATATTGACCTTTTAAACTATGTCCCCCTCTCCGAAGCTGGGGGGGGGGGGGGGGGGGTAGTTTAAATGATCCAGGTCCATATATATATATATATATATATATACACTCTAAATAGAAGTAGAAGTTTCGTTGGCCGTTTCATTGTCCGAATTTTGGAAATTTTGAAAAGTCTTGTGCGTTAGACATTTCAGTAAGTCAATCGAAATGTCTAATGAAATGTCTGACAATGAAATGTCTAAAGCATGAAAGTTTAAGTTTAAGTATAAATTTAATTTTACATAAAAAGAATTGCTTAACAACATTACTCTTAAAAGCTTTTGACTTTCAATTTATATCCATTTCCTCTTGTAACTGATTCTCTATCACTAGCATATAACTTCCCATAATTTACATTATCAAAGCCATTTATTAGTTTTAAATACTCGAATTAGTTCTCCTATAAGTCGACGCTTTTCAACACATATCTATAGGGTGGCCACAAAGTTCCGTTACCCCCTGGCCCCTGCCCATATCATTGTTATACGAATCATTTCTCTAGGGGGTAACGGGACTTTGTGGCCATCCTATAGTTCAGCCAATTTTTCATAAAATATTTTACTTTTCAGTGCCGGATTCATTTCGGTTGCTCTAGCCCGAACCCTTTCTAATTTATCAATGTCTTTTCTCAAGTATAGGCTGTCTATCTCAAGGCTTGAACCTAGGGTATAGGCCTACCTGTATACCAAGAGGCCTAGGTCTAAGCCTAGGTTCAGGTTCTGAATCTTGAAAGACTTTGCTAGCATGGCCTAGCCAAATAAATAAAAGTAATAAATGCATGAAAGACACTTAGAAGACCAAAGCCTACATGGAATAAATGAATAAATGCACAAATATACTAATAAGTGTTTCCTTCTCTTTTCGAGATAGCCTATAAATACAAATACTAAATAAACTGCGTCACAATTTTAAAAATATTTTTAACCACAAGCTGCACGCTCCTAGGCGCAAAGAATAGAAAACTAAGTTGTTATACAAATGAAATGTTTAATTTCTACGCTTTTGTATATCTGAAACATTTAAGCACAGTTTTCAGATAGTTGAAATATCTATTAAACACTTCAGAATAGCTATTATTCATTTCAGAAAGCTAACTTCATAATGAGATGTCGAGTAGACGTTTTATATATATATATATATATATATATATATATATATATATATATATATATACGCCTAGTACCACTTCAGAGTTTATATTGGATACGTATTTGGAAATTCTTTGGACTATGATAACGCAGATCATTGTTGTTTTTAGTGGTGACGCACTACGTACGGAGGGCTCGTTACTACAGTAACTCTTGTTTACTCAGCATTGCTGCTGAGAGCTGTTGGTACTATGAGATGGGCGTATGGGCGGAATGATGTTCCACGTAAAATGTGTAACTTTTCATCTCACTTCCACTTAAGCTGTGATTACGACTGTCTTCAGCGTTGATTGGTAATATATATATATATATATATATATATATATATATATATATATTATATATATAATATATATATACAGTATATATATATTATATATATATATATTATATATATATATATATATATATACACACACACACTTAATTGTAATTTCTAAGTTATCAGGCTTATAAGAGAAGTGTTGTAATTCAATTGTATATCAAACGGGCAGCTTAAATGTTAATAAACACATTCTATATTGTTAAATTAATTGAATTACATGTGCAAAATAGGATTTCACTAAGTCGGCATTTGATCATATGATCTTATGTCATGTTCGGCGAAATGCAAACTCATGATTTTAAGATTTAAATGAATATGAAAAATTTAATGACTCCTTACCGAACCTAAAGTAACCTAACCGAGCATAATCTAACCTAATCTAACCAAACATAACCTAGTTTAAACTAGCTTAACATAAATTATATAGTCCCGCATAAGATCGAATTGCTCGACCTTATGCAGGTTTGCAAATTTTTATTTCCATTTCATAGAAATCTATCTTATGTAGTTCGATTCTGTCCCCCTCAACCTTTTTTTTGTTTTTTTTTGCATTAATTTTAAAGTATTTTCAAATTAAAAAATCAAGATGTCAATTACAAGCATTTGTTAGTGTATAAAAATATTGTAGAATTTCCACTCGGATTCTCCCCTCTTTGCTTTAAAATTTTCATTTATCTTTCAATTTCTCTCCTTTTTGTCAATATCCTTTCATTGCTTTGCTTTAAAATTTTCACTTGTCTTTAAATTTTCTTCCATCTTTTAACTTTCCTCTTTAAACAGACAGCTTCGTAGGGACCAGCCGGTCTGTTGCTGGTTGGTGTCCTTTATATTCTTTCGTATTGCTTTGTATTCCCTTTATTTAAGTCGAAGATATTCAGAGAAGATGGTTTGGGCATGTGGAGAGAATGAGGGAGGAGAGGTTGCCCAGAAGAGCCATGTACGCAAGAGAGGATGGAACCCGACCGCGGGGACGCCCAAGAAGAACATGGTTGGCGAGCTTTAAGAGCGGAAACGCAGGGAGAGAATGGAGAGAGCTGACAGCGATGGCGAGAGACAGACGAACCTGGATGAAGTACAGAAGTCATCAGAGGGACCCAACCCGGCTCTAACCGGATGGGAAATAAGTCAAGTAAGTCAAGTTATTTATAAAATAAATATTACAATATTTATTAAAATTTTTACTTTGGTACAATAATATAATGAGAAATTGTTAAATGGACTATATATTTTATTTAATTTGGCCTTTTTGAATGACATCGTCCTTAATCGCTTCTATATTTCACTTGGATGACACTCTCGTTATCAGCTGAGGACTTTTGCTCTAAGTTTAGTTCATGATTTGTGGTTCAAATTAGTCTGTACAGCGTCAAATTATTATTATTATTATTAGTGCACACACACACACACACACATGATGATATTCTTTTTTTGGCTTCGTTTTCTACCTACCATTCCTACTACCAAATTAATCTTTTTCCGTTTAGGTTCAGAAAATTTAATTCTTACCTAATGATGACCCACTCACTTTTAAAACACGAAAGGTTGCAGAAATAAAATGGCCGAAATTTTTAAATTTATTTTACAAACAGAAAACAAATATGAAGTAAAAAATTTTTCTTATTTATGTTTATTTATTAAACTCCTATTTTATATCTCTTAACGCAAATTGCAATTTCGGAATATTTTTATTTTTATTTAAAAAATCTTTTAAATGCGATTATAAACTTCGAAGAAGAAATTAGTTTTATAACAAAAATTGCACATTATTTAAGAGAAGAAATATTTCTTTGATTAATAGTTTTCATACAAATATTCAATTTTTAAAAATTTAATATTGGTTAAAAAAGTGCATATTTTATACTCTTCTGAATATAAAGTTTTCAAATGCAAATATACTGTATATATTTTCACCTAAAAATATTATTTGATAAAATTGCACTGTAAATAAAACCGTACACATCCAATTTGTCAAATATATCAATAATTCCTAGTGGCGGAGCGGTAAAGATTACTGTGCGCATTGCGTGAAGAATACCCCAGAGAAAGCGGTTCGAATCCGGTTATGGTAAAAAAAAAGTTTATGTACGTATTTCTGTATGTATAATATGATCGATTTGATACTAAGAGTCAATAAATAATAACAGATTTATTGAATGCATATATTTAGAATCGTGTTGCTTTCCCCCTTCTATTATGTAAAGCTGACACACGTTCTGTCATTCCACTGATGAGGTTTGCCATCTGTTCTTGAGGACAATCATCGTGGTCTCTATTTACTTTTGTTAACCCTCTGTACACCAGCGTCTTCGACTCAGTAGGTAACACCATTTCCTTATTTCACTATAAGCGAAGTCAAGACGCTGAGATCGGGCGTTTGAACCCCGATGTTGGTAAATTGGTAATAATAAATAATAGAGGAGTTAGCGCTATGGGCCGCATTAGTTGGCCTGAGCTCTATGCCAGTTTCTGACCTTGCTCATTGATTATTATTAATACTAAAGTCAAAAAAATTTATATTTATTTCAACAAATTGTTTTTTAATTATTAAACAAATAAATACTTTTTCCAAAATCTAAAAAAAATGTTTTTTTTCCCACACAAAGAAAAATTAATATTTTGTATTTGACTTCCAAAAAAATCTCTTCCAGAAAAAATTTTCTCTGTTCCGAAACTAGAAACTACTTATCAGTAATTTCTTCATTTTGTAAGTTTCTATTTTCGACTTATCTTCATCTTGTTCGAAACGCTCTTCTACACAAGCGTCGTTCTTTATATATATATTAGTGGTGGACCGGATATCCGCATCCGCATGTGCGAATATCCGCATCATTTTTAACATCCGCTTCCGCACTTCTGACTGCGGATGTTATGCGGATATTACTTCTAAGAAATTATGCAATTTACAATTAAATTAGCTTATAAAAAGTAGCTTATAAGACCCAGTCATGCACATTTCATGTAAAGTATTAAATTAATGAACAAACAAATATATAAACCCCAAAATATAAATAGCTGGTAACACAGAAAATTGAATGAAACTTGTTTCATTGAATTTTCTGTGGCTGAAACTCTTGAGAAAGTTATTATTTTTATCATAATGAAAACATTAATATTAATTTTAATTCTTATGCATTGCCTGCCATAAAGTAATATCATGAAATTCGAACAATTATGTCATATATTCAAATTCTATATTATAATGATAGATTAACTAAATATCCGCATCCGCATACGCGGATATTGAAATTAAAAATCCGCATCCGCAGATGTTGAAAAACTGACATCCGGTCCACCACTAATATATATATATATATATATATATTTTTTTTAAATTAAGAAAAATTACTCGTGCGTAAATTGGGGAGTACATCGCCTTTTTGTTTCTAATGTTTACATTTGCTTTCATATTGCATCCTGTACGTATTATGTGTAATCCTTATGCTGAAAGTTTAATGCAAGTCATTTCTGCTCTCTCTCTCTTTATATATATATATATATATATATATACTGTATAGAGGGGCCTACATATAATGAACTACAGTAATACAACATAAAATTTACACGTGCAGATCAGATTTTTTAATATATATATATATATATATATATATATATATATATATATATATATATAGGGTCTTTTCCATTTGGCGGCAGGCGGTTTTTTTAACCAAATTTTCACCAGTAATACTTTTTTGTGTGCTAAATACGAATCTAACACTCTTTTTTGAGAGAAATGAAAGGAAAATATCGAAAAAAAGATTTTAAATACGAACTATTTACACTGCGGAATTCTATATATTTTTGCAATAATATAATTATAGTATTGTATTATATAATAATTTATTAATTTATATTATATTAATTATTTTATGAATATTAATTATTTGTTTATATAAATTTAATTATTCCAAAATCTGTAGAATAATTATGGCAACTCGATATGATTAAGCATTCCGCGCGATTCATTATTGTTTCTGGAAATACGAGTAAATCATGGACGTGAATTATAATTTACAGTGGATTTTTGTGAATATTGTATCAGAAGAAGACGCAGTGAAATTTTTTCGGTAATTATGTGTTTTAAGTAACTCAGTCATTTTACACACCAAAATACATTTTTCTAGTAGTATTTGATGTGATTTGTTCAAATATGACCTCCATTTCCGTCGGAAATGAGATCCAACAAAGCTATAGTACTTTGAAGTTTGGCCCATTTTCAAGGGAAATGGAGGTCAAAATCTAAGCAAAACACCTCAAATATTACTAGGAAAATGTATTTTGGTATTAATTAACCTAACCTAACCTTACCTAACATGAATATGTTATTACATTATCATTTGTATAATTTAGGTCTCGGGGGTACGGGGGCGGAGCCCCCGTAAAGATTCTCAAAAAAGAATGTTAGATTCGTATTTAGCACACAAAAAAGTATTACTGGTGAAAATTTGGTTAAAAAAAACCGCCTGCCGCCAAATGGAAAAGATCATATATATATATATATATATATATATACAGGGTGGGCCGTAAGTTTCCATACATAGGAAAAATTAAACGTTTGTTTTTATGTTTCAGATACCCTAAGAATATGCGTTTGACGTAAGATCTTGTTTACTGATGAAGCAAATTTTTACGTCAATGGAGAGGTTAATCGGCAAAACATACGTTATTGGAGTAATGCTAACCCTAACTGGCTGAGTCCGACGAAGATGCAAGGTGCCGGTAAAGTGATGGTGTGGGCCGGGATATGGGGTGACAGAATTATTGGACCAATTTTTGTCAGTGGAAATCTTAATGCCGAAAGGTATCTTAACATGTTGCAAGAAGAGATTTTCCCATCCCTGCTAAACGAGGAAGGTAACTTCCTAGTTTACTTCCAGCAAGATGGAGCTCCACCTCATTATGGTCTTCACGTGCGTCGGTATTTGGATCAGCAGTTTCCGGATGCTTGGATTGGTCGGCGTGGTCCTGTGGGTGGCCTCCCAGATCCCCAGATCTCACCCCCCTTGATTTCTATCTTTGGGGGCACTTGAAGGGCATGGTGTATCAGGAAAAGATACGAGACATAAATCATCTAAAGGAACGTATCACCAACGCCATTACAAGCATAACGTCAACTGTGCTAATGCGTGTTCATCAACAGTGGGGAACACGTATTGAAATGTGTTTTCAAAACAATGGCAACCATGTAGAGCATATTATATCAATAAAAATGGTTGTCCATAAAAAAATGTTTATTTTTCCTATGTATGGAAACTTACGGCCCACCCTGTATATTATAATAAAGTCAGCGAAAAACTATAAACGAAATGGCTAATGATACTCCTTAATTACAGTGTAATGTATTCTTATCAAACCAGATCATCTCTTTTAATTACCGTTCTCATTAACTCGTGAATTAACACAAAATATCTGCCAATGAATTCGATCAAAAATTGGATTCTTTTATCTTTGGCAAAGACTCTAAACGCTGACTTTGTTCATTAATTACAAACGTGAAAGGAGAGTTCTTAAGTAAAGTTTAGATGTGAATTTAACAACAAGTGTTTCCTTTATATACAAGAAGGAAATATAAACTCAGTCTCCTGAAGAGTTTCCTGTCTGGTGGTGTTGTTATTAAATTAGATTTCTCGTTCCTTAAGAACCGCAAAGTGTTCATGAATTCCAGCTTCCTATTTCCCGATGTCGCATTATCGACATTCTTGTTCTTTGTTCTCATTGATTGGTCCCCATTTAGGGACTTGAAGATGGGAGGGGGGACTCTATCAACACTTCAGGAGGGGAAGCTGCGCGCCTAATCGCATTTCTGAGGAAGGAGACGTCCTCCTCCTCCTCTTCGGCCCGACGCCCTTCGGAAGGAGGCAGATAAGGAGCTCTCCTCGAATGAGAAATGGAGATCCTTCTCGGAAGAAAAGTTGAGAAAAATCGAATGTGAGACTTCTCTGAAATGGACTGACGTACAAATATATACGTAAAAGGTTTTAGAGGCGCGTAAATGACCAATATATATATATATATACATACACACACAAACGAGGGTAATTCAATAAGTATCCGCACTTTTTATTTTCACAATTTTATTTTCACATCTGATAGATTATAAACACATCACTTCTCAACATAGTCTCCCTGTTTCTCAATACACTTAGTCCGGCGATCTACAAGCTTCCTAATACCATCACAAAAGAATGTTTTTGGCTGTGTGCGTAGCCAGTCATGCACCGCCTCCTTCAGGTCATCATCGCCTTGGAATCGCTGACCTCTCAAAGCGTCTTTTAGTGGTCCAAACAGGTAAAAATTCGAAGGTGCCAGACTAGAAAATGCCTTCAAGAACTTAAATTTGAAGTTCTCGACCATCCAGCCTACAGTCCAGACCTGGTACCTTCGGATTTTTACCTGTTTGAACCACTAAAAGACGCTTTGAGAGGTCAGCGATTCCAAGGCGATGATGACCTGAAGGAGGCGGTGCATGACTGGCTACGCACACAGCCAAAAACATTCTTTTGTGATGGCATTAGGAAGCTTGTAGATCGGGACTAAGTATATTGAGAAACAGGGAGACTATGTTGAGAAGTGATGTGTTTATAATCTATCAGATGTGAAAATAAAATTGTGAAAATAAAAAGTGCAGATACTTATTGAATTACCTTCGTGTATATATAATATATATATATATATATATATATATATATGGTGTAGTGTTAGCTTCACTGACTACGAATTCATCAGCCCCGGGATCGAGACCCCGTGACGGCAGGCGGCGCGCAGCAAAACCCAGCTGTTCATCCTTCCACACACTAAAAGAAATTGGTTAGTTAAGACGCTGGGCTGCTGCTGATAGGGCGTTGTTCGGATTCCACGTTAAACTGTAGGTCTAAGGTGGAGTAACAAGCTTGACTTTCGTAGAATGAACGATTCGAGCGGAAGCAAAACCAAGGTTAACCAAAGTTTTATATATGTATATACAGAGAGAGAGAGAGAGAGAGAGAGAGAGAGAGAGAGAGAGATATGAACTTACGTTAAATAAACAATAAGGTAATTAAAGAATCGTAAACATAAAGAATTTCACCCTGAAATTTAACTTTTTGTAAATCAATATTAACTTATCTATTTATTTATTCAAAGAAATCTAGAGACAAAGACTTAGTAACAAATCAGTATTGAAATCTTAGAGATGAACTTTCAAATAGATTTAATATTTGATGAAGACAAACCAATAAATTATCTGTGTGTCTATCTATGTATCTACCTACCTATAGATGGGAATGAACTCAGAATGGTTCCCTGAGGTTTTTTATGATACACACAGACCGTGCATAGAACAAGGAACTCTTCTAGGATAATTAAATCTACTATAGTCCGAATAAGTAATGGTAACTGACAAATACCATAGTTTTTCTTTTTCATGATGCTAGCCCGACGTGGGCAACGGGTCACTCGCAAAGAGGTCCCAAAAATATAGCTTCCCTCACCAGCTATCTGCAAAGTAGATAGGATCCAGCTTTGGGACAGGATCTAGGATTTAAAGCAGCCTAGCCCAGCTACATTTAGAACCTCAATATAAGCAAAAGACTCGCTGCCTTCACGTCAGTTTCAATACATCAAAGAAAAAGGGGTAACTATTATATTTTTAGCCAAAAACCAAAACTTAAACCTCAACTGGCAGAATTGAACGTCCACTTTTCAAGGCACATAACATGTCCGTTTCAAGATGGGAATGAACTCGAGTGACCCGTTGCCCACGTCGGGCAAACATAATGAAAAAGAAAAACTATGGTATTTGTCATTTACCATTACTTATTCGGGATCAATCCCAGAATAGGCACCTGAAATCATTTTTAGTGCTTAATCTGGGATTGAGGCAAAACACAGGTGCTTAATCTGGGATTGAGGAGAAAAAAATATAAAGTTTTTAGAGATATAATTTCATTGTTTTTATCAATATTTGAAAAAATCAACTCTAACCTAACCTAACCTAACCTAACCTAACATTTTGCTATATCTTCTGCTTTTTTGTAATCAAAACCATGAGAGGATGTCGTCGTGAATTATTAGAAACATATCTATACCAATTTATGTGGCAAGATAGATTTGCTTCAGATGGATTCAGAAACATTCGGGTTCATATTGCAGGAATTTATAATATCTAAAATTTTTCTTTATTCATTAAACCACTTTAAACCTTTTATAACTTTGCCTTTATTACATTTGTAATAAACTTTGTATAAACAATAAATTTTGTAATCATCAGGTTTTTTTTATTTAATCCCTTGCAAGGTGCCTATTCTGGGATTGAGGTTGAACGCAGGTGCTTCATCTGGGATTGAGGTACATCAGGTGCCTATTCTGGGATTGACCCCTTATTCGGACTACAGTAGATTTAATTATCCTAGAAGAGTTCTTTATTCCATGCACGGTTTGTGTGTATCATAAAAAACCTCAGGGAACCATTCTGAGTTCATTCCCATCTTGAAACGCACATGTTTTGTGCCTTGAAAAGTGGACGCTCAATTCTGCTAGTTGAGGTTTAAGTTTTGGTTTTTGGCTAAAAATATAATAGTTACCCCTTTTTCTTTGATGTATTGAAACTGACGTGAAGGCAGCGAGTCTTTTGCTTATATTGAGGTTCTAAATGTAGCTGGGCTAGGCTGCTTTAAATCCTAGATCCTGTCCCAAAGCTGGATCCTATCTGCTTTGCAGATAGCTGGTGAGGGAAGCTATATTTTTGGGACCTCTTTGCGAGTGACCCGTTGCCCACGTCGGGCTAGCATCATGAAAATGAAAAACTATGGTATTTGTCATTTACCATTACTTATTCGGACTATAGTGGATTTAATTATCCTATAAGAGTTCCTTGTTCCATGCACGGTCTGTGTGTATCATATATATATATATATAATATATATATATATATAATATATATATATATAATTATAATGTTATAATGTTTCAGACCAACAAAGACCCTAGGATCCACTCATGGCTGGTCTACCTAAATGTGTTCGTAATTGTGTATGTCCTCCGTGGTGGCGGAGGGACCTACAATTTTACGTGGGTTCCGAACCACAAGAACGTAAGAAATTTATGTAACAACTTCCTGTACATTGGCAACGACCAATTTAGCAAAACTAATTAATTATCGATTTAAAACTAAAGATAGAATCTCTGGATCCAGAGGATCAAGTCATAATAGACTACTATCCACAAATATGTTACACTCTATATCTATTTATAACCGACATGCAAATATATCAGATCCAAAGAATCCAGTCAATTTCATTACGGTATCCATCAATACTAGTACCTTGTCACGAAAAATAAGTCACGGTCCATATCGATTGTGGACGAAGTCAAAATTTACAACCATATACATTACAATATATACACTTAGGAGGAAAAATGTAGGTGTGGCTGTAAAGACTGTACAGTAATGTAGAAATGTGTGTGCACCCATTTTGGGTCTCCCATTTCAAGGTGTTCGTTCGGCAAGTGAAGATCGTGAGTTTTTCAATACCTCACAGTACTATGGGGGGCACTGCTCGGCAGAGGAATCTCTTTAAATGGGGTGTGTAAGGACAGAGAGTATCCCCTAACCCAAGACGCTGCCTCCCTATATCCCACAACACTTGTGTTGAGCTGTGGGATCGATCACCACAAAGCCTTACTTTTACTACCTTAAACTATACCCAATCTATCAACATATTTGTCTAATCGATTTTTAAACATGTTTATAGAAGTGCTACTAATTACTTCTACCGGCCAGAAGGAAAAATAAAAAATTATTCCAAGGTCTTTCATGTATTCAGCAATACACCTTGTCAGGGAAAGACGAGGTGGATTGCTGAATACACAAAAGGTCTTGGAATATTTTTTCTTTTTCCTTCTGGGTTTGCATTATATATATATATATATATATATATATGAAAATTATTTCACGAAAGTAACACGTGAAAAATATTTATGATGAATAAAACCACGAAGGAAAGGAAACACAAAAAGGTGCTCAAGCGCTTTCGTCTAATGACATCCTCAGGAACACTGAAGTACATAAAAGGTTACGGCCTATATATAGGTTACAGAAAAAAAATAAAAATAAATAAATAACATACATACACACAAACATATATATATATATATATATATATATATATATATATATATATATATATATATATATGCAATAAACGGAGAAGTAAAAATAAAAATTAAAAATTAAAAATTAGAGGATTAACAAAGAAGCATACAGATTTGTAAGGAAAAAATATCGATTTTTAGCACAAGATCAAATGAATTATAAAAATACAAATTTATACTGGAAATCTGTCCGGGTTTTAACACTTTGCCTTTTAGAGTCAAGTTCGATATATATAAAAAATAAAATGAAGATTAAAAGTTAATAAAGTAGCATACAAGTTTACCAAAGATTTAGCGTCTACCCTTTTTATCTAAATTTGTTTTGAAGGAATTCAGAACAACAGGATCGAGTGAAAAAGACCTTTGCTTATGTTGAAGTTATTTGAAAGTTGGATAATGGCAGACTCAAGAATATTTCTATTAACAATGTTGCTAGAATGAAATAAAACTGAAGCATTATTCCAATCAATACAGTGGGATAACTCTGACAAATGGACAAAAAGAGCACTGGACAACTGTCCTGTTCTAACGGAATATTGATGCTGTTTTATACGTGTGTGCAAATCCTTTCCCGTCTGACATTTTCTTATTTTCATAGGTTTCTGTACATTTTCCCATGCTTTTTGACCTGAAAAAGCCGAAAATCACAACTATTTTGACCTAGGATGTTGGGAAGCATTGCCGCATGGAGCTTTAAATTTTCTGCCTTGAAATCGGCCAAAGCGCCAATTCCGGGGTCCCTTGAATTATGTTTTGCACTTTAACTTTTGATCTAAACAAGATAGAGCAACAAATTAGGTCTCAAATGAAAGAGCATAAAATTAATAAATAATAATAATAATAATAATAATAATAGTAATAATAATAATAATAAATAAATAATAATTAATAATAATAATAATAATAATCTATCATTTTTCAGGAAACAACAGAAACTCAATCAGAATCTAGAAAACCATCTACAAGTTACAACTTCACAATGGCATTAAGCAAGGAGCTGAGGGAGCTCCGTGGGCGCACAGTTGATATCTCAGAACCTCCACGTACTGTCCACAGGCAGGTGTCAACTGGGCCATCTACCAGATCTCTCACTGAAACTTTCCTGGTTGGATACCCTTCAGCTTTTATCAGTGGTTTCCAGCTTCACACCAACAGACAGGCGTTCCAGTATTTCCTTAATCTTCAGAATTTACCGGAAAATGCAGGGAGGCCCATGGTTCAAGACCTTGCATATGAAACAGTTGAATCTATCATCCCATTCTGGCAGATGGCTAGGATCAAGACAATGACCAAGTACAACGCAATGAAGCTCTTCATGAAACTACATGAGAAACATCGTGCTCTGGTGAAAAGCAAAGGAAGAGCAAGTAACCCTGGAGGAAAAAGAGGAGCATTTGTGCTGGAATTAGACAGCCTGTTCGATATAGGAGCTCCAGATGCAATCCAGGAAATACAGAACAACAGACTGTTATCCAGAGAGAAGAAAGATGAGGATATCAGGTTCTACGAAGACCAAAAGACTGAGAGGAAAGGTCATATGTCTGGTCATGACAAGATTTTTGAGACAAGATCCCTGCAGCAAGCAGCGAGGAATGAAAGACTGCAGCATAGACAAGAACAAGGTAAAACTAATTACTTTGAACGTCACAAAAAGTTTTAAGTTTTACTCCATTGCGATATTTAGCATGTACTTAACAATTACTGTCTTAACATGTTGTACTATTTTACAGCTGCAGCAGAACAAGAGGCAGTTGTTCATGTGGATGACATTACCTGGGGTGACTCAACTGACAACGACGCTAACACAGAGGACATGGATTACCATCAGCCTCGTTCTGGATGTTCTCACCATCAAGACACTGTGACTAGTGTGACTTTGATGTTTCCAAGGAAGGTCATGGAATGTGATGTCATCTGCAATACAGCTGATCGTCTTGGTTTATCAGACAATCAAGTTACTGCCATGGTTTCTGCCACCTTGAAAGCTGGAGGGGCTGATCTGGATAACTTCGTCATCTCAACCTCAACAACACGTCGCAACAGAATGCTGTCCAGGTATAATATCAGCCAGAGTCACATGTCCAAGTTTTGTGAAAACCCCCACAGTACGCTGCCTTACACTGGGATGGAAAGTTGCTCAAAGATGTCTTGGGCAGTGAACCTGGAAGTACCTCAGAGACTTTAGCTGTGCTAGTGTCTGGTCCACCTTCATACACTGTTCAAGGAAAGTTATTGGGAGTACCTGTCATCGACAATTCTTCTGGCACAGCTCAGGCTGAGGCTTCAATGGATTTACTGGAGACATGGGAACTTACGGATAATGTTACTGCCCTTGTTTTTGACACTACATCCAGTAACAGTGGAGTTCACAGAGGAGCTGCCAAACTGCTAGAGAAAATGCTGAACAAAAAGGTGTTTTATCTGGCCTGTCGACATCACATCCTGGAAATCCTAGTAGGAGCAGTTTGGGAGAAGCTGTTTGGGAAGGTGAAGGGGCCAGATAATCCCTGGTTTGAGCATCTGAAGGATGTTTGGACGGACTTGTCCAAGGAAAACCCAAAGATGCTGGCTATCAACAGCAAATGGCTGAAGGAAAAGAAGAAGAACAGTGAAGAAATACTCCAAGACATTCTAACAGCAGAAAGGCTTCCAAGAGCCGACTACAGGGAAATGGCTGAACTGACAGTCATTTTTGGAGGAACGCCTCCTCGAGGTATTCACTGGAGTCGACCAGGCGCCATTCATCAGGCCAGATGGATGGACAGAAACCTGTACTCCATGAAAATGCTGATGTTGCAGATCAACTTGAGTACGACGAAGACACTGTATCAAAGCTGGAAAGACTCAACACCTTCCTTGCGCTGTTCTACACTCCTGTATGGATGATGTCAATGTCTGCTGCAGATGCTCCCGTGAATGATCTAAGTCTAATCCAGGACATGTTGAAGTACAAGAAAACTGACCCAGAGCTTGCTGATGCAGTACTTAATAAGATGGAAAACCACAAATGGTACCTGACGCAGGAAGTCGTGCCATTTGTCCTGTTCAGCAGTAGATTGAGTGACACATTGAAGCACGACATTGCTGCCCAGTTACATGCCACTGAGAAGCCAGACAGCTTCAGAACAGGAAAGCCTCTATTCCAGAGAGTCACAGCTAAGACCACCCTGGTTCATCTCATTGGCCCAGAATCACATTTCCTGCTGGACACACAGAACATTGGATCCGAGTGGCTTCTAGAACCTGTCACGTCTTGGCCACAGAATGAGGACTACAGAAAAGCGTTGGACTATGTTAAGAATCTGAAAGCGGTGAATGACATTGCTGAACGTGGTGTCAAGATGATGAGCGACTTTGCAAATGTCATAACAACAGATGCCAAGCAAAGGGACTATCTCCTTCAAGCTGTGGAGTTCAACAGACGCCGCTTTGACAGCTTCAAGAAACAAACTCTCAACAACTGACTGTGTAAATGTCATTATGAAATTAATCATCATGTAATGCTTTCACTTCTTGATCGATTAGACTTGTGACAAAATGTTAATCTCAAATTTGTGTCATGAATAAGGCGCCTTGTCTGCCTTGAGTGTGAGAAAACGAATTTTGTGATATTTCTGAAAACTTTGTATGTACCAATGTGCCATTTCTTGTTCCAAGACTATCATAATTGTATAAGTTAGAAAGAGGATTAAAAACGCTTTAATTTGGTGCCTATGTTGTTGCTCTATCTTTAGATAAAAAGTTATAGTGCAAAACATGATTCAAGGGACCCCGGAACTGGTGCTTTTGGCCGATTTCAAGGCAGAAAACTTAAAGCTCCATGCGGCAATGCTTCCCAACAACCTAGGTCAAAATGGTTGTGATTTCCGGCCTTTTTAGGTCAAAAAGCATGGGAAAAAGTATTTTTGAACAGGGCTACTGTCCTGTTCTAACGGAATATTGATGCTGTTTTATACGTGTGTGCAAATCCTTTCCCGTCTGACCTATGTAAAAGGAATCACATTGTTTACAACCAATTTTATAGATAATGCCTGAATTATTGGTAGGGCTATTTTTTACTATGATATTTTTCACAATATTGTTATATGAAAATACTACATTAATATCCAAAAGTTTAAGTACATTAGCAATGCCTATATATATATATATATATATATATATAATATAATAATAATTTTAAGCCTTATTTAATATTTAATTTACACCGAGTGTTATCCAAGATTTTTCCTAATTTTTTTTCCTTCACATTGTGAAATCCTTTTCAAAATGAAATTAAATAAATTTTTAAAAAAAATCCTGCAGGCATTTTAAGGTGAGGTCATATTTCTCGCGGTTCCTGTTATACTCCCAGCGGGGATCACCCAATGAAAAAATGGGGGTCATGGGGCTTCCATTTCTATATATTAAAGGAACACCACTCCGAAAAATTCTTCCCAAAAGCAATTTCAAAAAGGTGGGTTTCTGCAAACAATTTGACCTTATGTTGCCTCTTAAAAGCATAACTTTATATATTAGAATTATTGTTGGGATTTAAAGGGAGAAACTGCATCAAGGTGAGTCTAATATACAGTATATATATATATATATATATATATATATAGAGAGAGAGAGAGAGAGAGAGACAGTATATATATTGCGTAAGGAAATCTTATTTTACGATTTGTTTTAGTTGGAGACTTTTTTAATAAAATAATTTAGTGAGTTGTGGCAGGCTAAATAAAGCCTATTAAATGGTACTTTTAGTTGGGTTGGGTTGGAGAGAGAGAGAGAGAGAGAGAGAGAGAGAGAGAGTTTATATAAATGAATTCTCGAGAAAAATTTCACCAAAGGAAAAAGTAAGAATGATATATATATATATATATATATATATATATATATATATATATATAAACCCTCAGAAATAAAATGAGTAGATTAAGAAAAATTCGAAAAGAAGCGTTCAACAGCGGAGCCTAACAACAAGGGCATATCTGGTTGACATTAGGATACCTCCTAGCTTACGTAGGTGAAAAGATGCTTCGTACTCTTGAGTGACTGGACAGTTGGACTGTCGTCGTTGCGAGTGACAGGTTATTCGAAACCTTTGAGGGTGGGAAGCTGGCACGGCTCTTTGGCCAAACTAATGCTACCCATTGCTCTAATTCCCAGATTATTATACCAGCACCAGCGGAAGTCGAACAACCGACCTCAGTGTATTCACTTCACTTATAGAAGAACGGTGTTACCCACAGAGCTACGGACGCTGGTTGTTTATAATGTAGCTGCAGAGCTCTGTGATGCAAACAAAAAAACAAGCTTCTCGGAGCCCAGAAAGACCGTCTATTATAGAAGAAACGAAAGGGGCCCTTGTACTGTACGTCGATTTAGGTCCAGTCCACGCGCAAGACTTGCTGACATTGCCAGTGGTAAAATTTATTACCACACATAATTCAAAAGCATCCCCATAAACTTGGATACAATGGACGCGTGGCTGGTCAACACAAATGTAAAGCACAAATTCGAGTGGGTCAAAGAAATGATTTAAAAGCCCCCAAGTGGGAAATAAGCTTGAACTTCGTCTAAATGAACTATTTGGCGAAATAGAAGAATTTATAATATATGAAAATTATTTCACGAAACTAACACGTGAATAATATTTATGATGAAAAATAACCACGAAGGAAAAAGGAAATACAGAATGGTGCTCAAGCGCTTTCGTCTAATGACATTCTCAAGAACAGTGTTTCTGAGGATGTCATCAGACGAAAGCGCTTGAGCACATTCTGTGTTTCCTTTTTCCTTCGTAGTTATTTTCATCATATATATATATATATCGAAGTTATATATGTATATACAGCATAACAGAAATTTAACAAGATTTAACGAGATGTAATTTCGGATTTAGAAGGGAGACGATTTTAATTTTCGCTTTGAATTAAAGTGAATTGAATTGAGTAACTTTCATTGATAAAATAAATCCAGTACTTTTACAATTTACAATGACATAAATAATTAAATAATTGTGAAACTGAACTACTTATTTTATTTAATTCGGCCCTTAAGCTTTAGGCTTTACTGGGCTCTTAATTAAAAATAAAACAGATAGTTATTATTAATAATACATAAATCATGACTAAGAATTATTAATTAGGGTATGTATTAACCTTAAATTATTATTATTATCGGTATAAAACAAATACAAAGTCATTTTTGAAGTTATGATACGAATACTATGCAGATAAATCGATATTAAACATGAGATATAAGAGATAAAAGATAACGAGTAATCTTAGCTTACACACGAGAAATGAATAAACAACAGTAAAGTACATTTAATCCTAGATTTTTATTAATCCAGATTTCAACTTGGTTTAAAACAAATTTACATTCCAAATATTTTTTATATCAACATTTAAATCATTCCATAGTTTCAGTCCACTAAAAATGGGTAATTTTTGAGATAAGACAATCTAAATTGAGGACTAATATGCTTTGATCTGTTTCTGGTCTATTTGTGAGTGGATTTCTGGCTGAGTTACGAAATATTTATTTACCCAATGAAAACTATTGATTTTGTTCTTATACTCGTACATAAAAGTAAAATGTGCCAGTTTGATTACATCTTTAAGCTTCAGTAGTTTTAGTTCTTTAAATAATGCGCTAGAATGATCATGGAAATCAACATCAGAGGCCTTTTCCTCACGACTGTAACTCGTTTCCATATTAACCATTGCCTGTTATTCCACCTGCAACAAAAAAAAGGTTCCAAAACAAGACATTAGTTTGAGCAATTTTTTTAGTTCTAATAGGAGAGCAGCCAGACCCCGATTTAAATAATTTTAATTCCCCCCTTGTACAGAAAGTTGTAATATATTTTTTTATTAGTCCTTAGTGTTCAGTGAACACATTTTTAAGTGGTGCCCTTAGTTTTTGATGTGTGGTTGCCATGGAAACGCCAATATAAACAAACACCTAGAAAATACTAGAAATTTTATCCAGATGATAATTTGTTTTAGTTTCGAACTGAAATACTACTAACTAATCAACCTATACTCTTTATTATAAGTGTTTACTATCTAGATACACAATTGAATTATCAGATTATAGTAAAACGTAATACAATTATGTATTGTTATAGGTTAGGCCCAGTTTTAAATTTAGTTCCTCCTTTTATTATCACAATATAAGAATAAGACAAATGTATGATGTGACAAATATTGTGCAAATGTGTAGTATTGTTGAAAACCACAGTTTAATTATTGTTATTTTTATTTCAGACGATCATCTATATCAAGCATGGCAGAACCTGACTGAAGTCCATCAAAATTTGTACAGGCGAAGAAACAGAGGCTGTCAACAAATTGGGAGAAATACGTTATATGTCAGCAGAGTCGCAAAGAAAAACTGGTTGTACCCACAAAAGTGGGTATTGAAACATTATTGTCAACATCATTGTTACGGCAGGATGACCTTTTACAAGGACTTGAATCTGAGTTTGATGACCTTACAAAATTACATAGTATGTCTGTTACATATCATCGTAGCTGTTATCAATCATTTACAAGTAAGAAAAACATTTCTCATGTTAGTACAAAATGTAGCACGCATGATTCTGCATCACATGGTACTGAAGAACACGAGCTCAAACATCCAAGCTTACAGATTTTTCAATGTGTTTAATATGCAACGCGCGAAAGAGGGGCAGCATACATAAGGTACAAACAACTACGTGTCAGAGTAATCTCTATCAAGTAGCACAAGCTCGGAAGGACATTTCTATGCTTGCCAAAATTGAAGGAGAAGACCTCATTGCAGCTGATGCTGTTTACCACAAATCCTGTATGGCAAGCTATACAAGCAAGCATGACATCAGTGCTTCAAGGAAAATGGAAGAAGGAGAGAACATATACGAGAAGGCATTTATGGCACTAGTAGGAGAAATAGCTGTTAATCTACAACAAGGAAAGGTTTATAAGTTGAAAACCCTGCTAGACAAATTCCAACAGCTGTTACCTGACAACACTGATACCCAAGCGGGCCAAGCATACCGTGCAGAAAAACTTCAGCGCCGTCTCATGAAGCAGTATGGTGATAACATTGTTATTCATGCCCAGCGAGGACAGTCCATGTCAAGCATTGTTGTCAGTAGCAGTGTCAGCTTAGGAGATACTGTCAGAGCCTTTGCTCAACTGAAGGAAAATTTCAACTCTAATGCGATGACACTTGGTTCTGGTGAAGAACAATCAAATGTTCCAGTGAATTCAGAAAGCTTACTTCATTCTGCCATTGGTATGCTTAGACAAGAAATAGCACAAATTGAAAAGCCAACTGAGTACACAGCTGCTGAAATCGGCCTGAAAACATCTGAAGAATTTGTTCCAGCACTTTTACAGAAGGCGTTTCTGGTTGCTGAGCAAAGAGGCATTTGAAACGTGTGATTCAAATTACCAGCCAGCAGAAAAATTACAACGTAGAGTCTTGCAGAAAGTGTTATTTATAGCAGTGGCAGCAATATTATAACCCCCCTTCATCTAGGACTTGCAGCGCAACTCCATCATGATCATGGAAAACAAGATCTACAGATCTACAGAAGCTAAGGCTAACAAAGACCCTAAGATCCACTCTAAGGCTAGCCCGAGAGAAAGGAGAGAGTAGGGGGTTAAGAGAAGAGAGGAGAATAAGGGGTTAAGTAAGGAGCAACACCTATCATTCGTGGGTTAACATTCATTCAGAAAAAGAGGGAAAAAGTCTCACCATCATCATCCGCAGGCCACTGCCGACAAGTCAGAAAAATAGTCGGAGAGAATAGGAGAGGGGTGAAAGATGAAAAGAAGTAAAATAAGAACGCTTACAAACCATGCAAACACAGTCTTAACTCACTGTCATACCATGCAAACTACAAACATGCAAGAAAAGAGTTAGACATGCAAAGTAAGGAGGATAAGAAAAAAAAAAAAAGTAGGTAAAGTTAAACAAAAAGTGGGTTAGTTTACGCTATGAGCTACATCTACATTCGTGTTAGTCTAATTTATTTTTTTTTTTTTTTTTTTTTTATTGCTGGCATCACGCTGGCATGTCACAAGCTGGCATTCATCGTCAACAGACTCATCCTCGAGCACCACCACCAGAGCTCCTGTTGTTAACTTTCTTTTTTAATTTTAAACAACGTTAATATTTTAAAATGTCTGTCAAGACGGTTCTTAAACACATTAACGCTGGTAGAATGAACGACTGACGCGGAAGATTATTCCATTTATCAATTACTTTAAACGTAAAGAAGTTTTAGCGATATTAGTAATGAACATCTGCCACGCAACTTGAATCCGTTATTGCGAGTATTACTATTATCGAAAGTGAACAATTTGTCAAAATTTACGTTATCGATGTTATTAACGATTTTGAAAACTTCAATAAGCCCCCCTTAATCTCCTAGTTTCGAGTGAATACAAGTCTAACACTTTAATCCTATCTTCATAAGGCTTATTGCGCAATGCCGGAATAAGTTTCGTGGCACGACGCTGAACCCTTTCTAACCTATCAATATCCTCACGCAAGTACGGGCACCAAAACTGAACGGCATATTCCAAATGAGGCCTGACTAGGGACTTGTAAAGGGGCAATATAATATCCTTCGATTTAAATTCGAAATTACGCGCTATGAAGCCTAACATCCTATTAGCTTTTGCGCAAGACTCCAGGCACTGGTTCCTAACCTTTAAATCTTTAGTTACGCGTACGCCTAAATCTACTTCCTCGTCAACGCTCGCTAAATCCCTATCATCCATCGTGTACACGTAATTATTGTTGCGAGAACCTATATGCAAAACTTTACATTTATCTACGTTAAATTGCATCTGCCACTTATCCGTCCACTCCATAATCCTATCTACATCGTCTTGGATCCTATTTCTATCGTCCTCGTTAACAACCTTACCGCCTATTTTAGTATCGTCCGCGAATTTTGACACGTTACTAATCAATCCTACATCTATGTCGTTAATGTAAATTACGAATAACAATGGGCCTAACACTGAACCCTGTGGGACACCACTACCTACCTCTAACCACCCCGATTCACTACCATTAACTACGACCCTCTGCCTCCTAGCACGAAGCCATTCTTCTAACCAGTTAGCTACCTGACCGCGGATACCGTGCGCTTTAACCTTCGCAATTAGTCTCCTATGCGGAACTGTATCGAACGCCTTTTTAAAATCTAAATAAATAACGTCAGCTGCCCTATGCCTATCGTATTCGCGCACTATTTCGTTATAAAATTCTAACAAATTTGTTAAACAAGACCTATGGCGTCGAAACCCGTGCTGACTACTATTAATCAAACCCCTACTTTCTAAGTGATCGATAATACGATCCCTAACTACGGATTCCAAAAGTTTACCGACAATTGACGTTAAGCTAATGGGCCTATAATTGCTAGCTACCGCGCGGTCGCCTTTTTTAAAATAGGCGTGACGTTAGCTAATTTGAAGTCTTCAGGAATAATCCCCGTTTCGAGTGACTGATTAAAAATCTTCGCTAAGGGGCCTACGATAACGTCTTTCAAATCTTTCAAATGTCTAGGATAAAAAGCGTCAGGGCCTGGAGCCTTGCTAACTTTTACCTATCGATATAATGCGCAATCTCAGCCTCGTAAACAGTTATTTCATCTAAAATAGTCTCGCTACTAAATGGAACGATATCGTCAACGTCGGGGACATTATTTACGTCCTCTAGGGTAAAAACTGTCGCAAAAAAGTTATTGAAAATATCCGCCATCGCCTGAGCGTCAGAAGCCAAAGCGCCATTTACATCCAATAGAAGGCCTATGTTATCCTTTACCGGCTTACGATTATTTACGTATTCAAAAAACTTTTTTGGATTATGTTTACTATCCGCAGCTATAACTATCTCTAAATTACGCTTGGCATTCCTAACTGATCTTTTAACCTGACGTCTAAGCTCGATATATCTATTAAAGTTAGCTACCTGGCCATTGCGCTTGTTAAGTCTATACGCTCTATTACGCTCGTTTATGAACTCGCCTACTTCCCTAGTCCACCACTTCGGCCTACCACGATTTCTAACGCGCTTGGGCCTACGAGGAATAAACTCCCTTTCAATATTCCTAAAACTTTCTTTAAACGCCACCCAACGCAAATTCGTATCATTACCCATAAATAAGTTATCCCAGTCCACTACTCTCATCCTATCAGCAAAACTATCAAAATTAGCCCTACGAAAATCAGGGACTTCTATTACGTTACTATCCTGTGTGTTTTCTATCAATAACTTAAACCTAAGAATTTGATGATCGCTACATCCTAAACTCTCGCCTACTTCTAAACTTTCGACTATATTCTCGCCGTTCGTCATCACCAAATCTAAGATATTATCACCGCGCGTTGGTTGGGTAACTATCTGTCGTAAAAAGTTATCGTCCATAAACTCAACCAGTCTCAAACCCTCTTCGTTACCCGTAAAATTCTCGTAATTAACATTAGGACAGTTAAAGTCTCCGACAATTATACTATTCCGATTGTCAATAAAATTACCAAGAAGTGAGTAAAATCTAGTATCTATATCGAGGGGTTGAACGGGAGGTCTATAAACAACGACAAAATTAAAACTAATACTACACGCCCTAACTTCAACACAGATCGCATTAATTGCTGCCGGAAAATCTAACTTAACCTCGATAGCCCTAAGGGAATTACGAATGTACAGCAAAACGCCGCCTCCAAATCTATGTAACCTATCATTAGTAAAGATTTTAAAACCCGGTATATCAAGTTCCCCCAACAAGTCCCGAGTCACGGTATTTAACCAAGTTTCAGTGATAGCAACTATATCATAGTTGCCGGAATAAATTACCGCCTTAAATTCATTTAATTTATTTCTAATACTACGCGCGTTGCAATAAAAGACGTTTAAGTTATTTTTACCACGGGCCCGCTTTTTAAACTATTTATCACGTCGGGCCCGCGTTTCCCGGACCCACAACGTTTAAAGAAGGCTTCGACCTATACAGCTTTCGCACGTTTTCGTCTATTAACCTACCTAGCCTAGCATTACCTATTTCATTAAAATGCACCCCATCTTTTATAAAAAGGCTAGGATCATTGAATTCGGACCACAGCTTTACGAAGGGTACACTTTCCTCAGCACAAATCTCTTCTAATTTGTTATTCAAAAATATTGTTTTAGACGTAATTCTAAGACCCAAACCGTGCCTAGGGGTAATACCTAGAACTAAAGACCTATCTGACCTCGCCTTCAGGGACCTAATTAACCCCCTATATCTCTCCAAAAGGTCAGGCACTCTCGTATCTGGCCTATACGAGTCGTTGCCTCCTACCATCGTCACCAACATTGAGTGACGGGAAGCAACGTCAACCCTATCCACTTCGTCTCTAACTCTGTCAACCCTGGCCCCGGGAGACAGACCCTCCTCCTATTGGTTGGATTCCGTTTAACGAACTCTTTGTCCATGTGGCGCACTAAAGAGTCCCCAATTAAAATAGTTTCCCCCTCATTCACATCCCTTTCCAAATGGGCGAAAGGGTTCGAAACCTCGATGGGGGGGATTCCTATCACCTAATGTACGCGGCCTAGCTCCACCCTTAACCTCACTAAATCCCTCGCTATCTACTACTCTCGGACTAACCTTAACCTCTTCCTCGACTCTATCTAACCTTCCCGACAAGCTACCTAAACTAGAAACTAAGTTACGCACCTCACCCTTCAAATTACTAACGTCTTCAACGTTAGTATTGGTTCGGCTTCCGTCAACCGTAGCCCTAACCCTGCCCTCATCAAGCGTTGCAAGTCTATCGGCTACCTCACGTACACTGCGTTTTATGTCAACTAATTCCACCATGAACTCGCAAAAGAAACAAACTGATCTATCGGTAATCGCCATTGGACCGCCGTTATAATCCTTAAATTCCGAATACCACCGGTTAACCCTACACCTAACACACGACGCTTTCTGCGACGGCATCGCGGAGTTAAAAATTTAAACCGTCACAGGTATAAGTTAAATTAAGCCGGCACGCTATGAAAACTTCTAAATCGCTAAAAACCACTAATATTCAATTACTTAACTATAACAATGTAAATTTAAACGCAAGTATATAAAATTCAAAAACTATCCAAAGTAAAATTCTCAGCAATATACAAAAGTAAATGCAAAATCAGAGAGCTCAGGAAATGCGTCCGTTCAGTACAGAGTCTGGCTGACGAATGGTACAGAGTCTGGCTGACGAATGAGTACAGAGTCTGGCTGACGAATTAGTACAGTTTTTTAACTGCCCTAGGAAAAGTTGAGTTTAAAAGAATGCAAGCTCGCATATACATGCCACATGGCTTAGTCTCACGGCAACATGGAGGAAAGCTGATTCAAGAAGGTGACGACAATATTGATATCAACTGTGCAACCATTGATGGAAAGGGAACATTTCATTCCATGGCCCGTGCTGTATTTCAGGAACAGGCTATTGATACAGTTGTTATAATGTTATAATGTTTCAGACCAACAAAGACCCTAGGATCCACTCATGGGTGGTCTACCTAACTGTGTTCGTAATTGTGTATTGTGCATGTCCTCCGTGGTGGCGGAGGGGACCTACAATTTTACGTGGGTTCCGAACCACAAAGAACATAGGAACATAAGAAATTTTTATAGTGGGCACACTAGGAGCCACTTCGGCCCATCGAGGTGGCTCCACTATGTAAAAACTGCCTGTACATTGGCAACAACCAATTTTTACAAAACTAAATAATTATCAATTTAAAACTAATTAATTATCAATTTAAAACTAAAGATAGAATCTCTGGATCCAGAGGATCAAGTCATAATAGACTACTATCCACAAATATGTTACACTCTATATCTATTTATAACTGACATCCAAATATATCAGATCCAAAGAATCCAGTCAATTTCATTACGGTATCCATCAATACCAGTACCTTGCCAACCAAAAATAAGTCACGGTCCATATCAATTGCGGACCAAGTCACAGTTTACAACCATATACATTACAATATATATACTTAGGAGAAAAAGTGTAGGTGTGGCTGTAAAGACTGTACAGTAATGTAGAAATGTGTGTGCACCCATTTTGGGTCTCCCATTTAAAGGTGTTTGTGGAGCAAGTGAAGATCATGAGTTTTTCAATACCTCACAGTACTATGGGGACTGGCCTGGTCGACAGAGTGAAGATTGGCCAAGAAAAGTCATTGTCTCTAGACTGTAATGATGCTAAGGCATTGAAGAATGTACTGCATTACGAAAAGCCCAGGAAACGACCAGAGCCACTTCGCCGTGATGATACGAAGGTCGAAGTGAAATCACTACATATTGCTGGATCAGACATACAGGTAGCGGATCTTGCTTGGATGTTTCTGAGAGCGATTCTGCGTGGTAACCTTTCTGTTCCTCCACGTATTGACTACAGTACAACTGAAAAAGTTCCCTTCTGGATTGGATACAATGCATCGATGACAAAAATGCAACTCACTCGCACAGTTGCCACTTATGCTCCAGTTATAGATGCAAAGCCTGCCGATCCATCAATCAACTGTCTACACAACAATAATCAGAAGTCAAGAAATGACAAAAGCAATGGGACAACTCAGTACAATCCAAACTATGGACTAACAGCTCTATGCAGTGGCTCAACAGGTGAAATGGAGCAAACCAGACGACTTTCCCAATCATGTAATTCACCATGTGGGATTCCATAGTACATGCTGCTTCATTGCTGCTATTGGAAAACTATGGGGAAATGGTGGACTGAGGGATCTGCTAGTGGATAGTGGGACTTATGCCCCAAATACAGCTGACATGATACTTGCTGGGAAGCAGTTTCATAGATCTGTCCGTGGTCTAACCCTTTCATATGAGGCACTGATGCAGCTGTTCTTGACAGAATTTGTGAAGTGGTGTGATGCCGATCAACAAGGACATCCCAGATGAGGTGTGGCAACAGATTGAGGATACCTATGAAGCGATTCAGAATGGCGGTGATCAAGAATCTGCAGATGTAGCAAGTGAACTGAAGGATTGACTTACATTTAAATTGACTTACATTTAAATATTGGTCAGTGTTGCTGGATGCAGTTCAAATACTATTAAACTGCATGCGCAGTGAACGTGAAGGTAACTGGTCATTACATGTGTCCTCACAACTTACAATGACGCCATACTTCTTCGCTGCAAACCGTACTAATTATGCATGATGGGTACCAATTTATCTCCTTGATATGATGGAACTTCCTGAAGATGTCTCTCAAGCATTCATTGATGGTGAGTTTGCAGTTCGTCTGAGACCAGGTCGTTTCAATGGTATTTGGAGTGACATGGGTACTGAATCAACTGTGATACGAGATGTCAAGAGTAATGGGGGTGTTGTTGGGCTCGCCTAAAAGGAACTAGCCCTTCTCCGATGGATGCTCACTAGAACGTCACTAGGAGAATATGACCAGAGTATGAAAGAACGTACCGAAATAGTTGCTGAAGAATATTCTACACATGAGCAAACAAAACCCTCTGCTCTCAAGCGAGATGATGATGATGTAAAAAATATGATCAACCATCTTGAAAACAATACGACCAATCCATTTCAGCCAGATGTCCACCCAGATGGGAAACTGTTGAACATTTCCAGTGGAGTCATTGCTGACCAAGATGTACAGAAGTCGCTATTATCTGCCATCGATGCTGGTGAGAAGGAAATGTACGAATTTATTGGAAGTACCTTGTCCACTGGAGGTAATCGTAGCTTCTACAGTCCTCTGACTGGATCAAAAAATAAGACCTTCGCTAACATGTCTAAAACTACACATGTATTGACCCAAGGCAAGAAAAAGCTGGTTAATATCAGTGCTGAAATGTTTCGTAGAGCACTTAAAATCTCGCAGGCACGGCCAGACATAACAATGATCCATGTATTGAGGCAGCCAGTCATATCCATTCCAACATGCTTGTTTCATGAAGATGATGCAATGAGAAAAACACATAAAGCTGAGTTCACACACATATTGGAGAACAAGGTGGAGGTTGGTCCTATTCCAACAGCTACTGATAGTGCAACCTGTGTCTACATCAGAGATGCCATGGCTGAACTACAATCAATGACAGGCAGCAGCAACATATCTACATTTGGCGAGCTTGCAAACAGATACATGACTCGGCTGTTGACTTGTACGCATAAAGTCAACACTATAATAAATGTGTTCGACCAGTATGACTATAAAGACTCAATCAAAGTTGAAGAACGGAGCAGAAGTCTAGCAACTGCAGGTGGAGCCAAGCAATATCAGGTGATGACCGGACGCCCACTTCCGCCATGGCAGAAGTTCATGGCTCTCTCATCGAATAAAGCAGCATTGACTGACTTGTGCAACTACATAACTGAACATGCACCAAGAACACCGGAACTTGCTGCACACTACGAACATAAGATCTACCTTGCAGGTGAGTTCAGTTCAGTGATGGAGAAAAAGCGGTCTGTATTTCTATCCAAGGCGTGACACAGTGGAAGATCTGTTTTGTTCACATGAAGAGGCAGATACAAGGATGCTTTTCCATGCTATGAAGGCAGATGAGGAATTTTCTGCTGTCAATATCCAAGGAAGCATAGTTGTCAAGTCACCTGACACAGATGTCCTCGTGTTAGCTGTGCATTATTTTCCTCAGATGCAAAGTACATCATCTTTCTGGGTAGAAACAGGAAAGGTGACCGCTACTGCTGATCTCCATCGTCATATTCCTGTTCACATCATATGCAACGAATTAAGTCCTGTGGTTCCTAATCTACTTCCCGCCATACATGCTTTGACAGGATGTGATAGCGTCTCATCATTCTATGACATGGAAAAAAGAAAAGAGTCATTGGAGGAGAAAGGTGGGATTCCAGTCCTTGGTAGTTTGGGTACTGACAACACAGTTGAGGCCAAACATGCAGCCCGACAGTTTGTTGCTGCTCTATACGATCCAAAGGATGTATATAAAGAACATAATGACTTGAATCTTCTGAGAGTCCGCCTTGCTGACAAGAATGTACCATTATGCAAACTACCCCCATCAGAACCTAACTTTCTTCAACACTTTAAGAGAGCATCATTTCAGACCCGCATTTGGATGTTGGCTCACGTTGCTAAACCAGATATGTCTTCACCAGATGGAAATGGTGGCAAAAAGAGGGTGAAGTTATTTGATAAACCAACAACTGCAGAAGTATTAGATGAGTTTCTGTGCTCATGCCGTGGACGCAGACACTGTAGTAAGAACTGCAGTTGTGCAACGAATGATATGGCATGCACAGAGGAATGTGTCTGCAAGGCTACTAAGGACTACATGAGTGAACAAACCCATCACAAACCACCGCTGGATGAGCTAGATCCACGCTTCTCAAACTAGGGGTCGCGTAAATATTATTGGGGGTCGCAGAAACATTTGAAATATTATTTTTTTCATAAATATACAGTGTTAGTACCTATTGCTTTTATGACATTGAGTGAAGGGTCGCGAAAAAATTTGTCTGATCCAAAAGTTTGAGAAGCCCTGAGCTAGATGAATAATCATATTATAGCAATGTGCATTAATAATTTATTAGTGTGTTTTATATATGCTGTTACAACGTGAGCTATTCCTCAGTATTGGGTAGACTGCTAATAACGCATTGAATTGACATTGCTGGAAGTCACCGAATATAGTGTGCACTAACTTACATGCAGTTTTGTAATTGAAAAACAAGTTGAGACTTTTATGGAAAGATTCCAATTTTAAGTAATGATTTCTGCTTTAAAGTTATTTAGTAGTTTGCTTCATAAAGATAAGAATTGTTAAAATTTAGTTGGTTTAATTGATTTTAGTTGATTTAGTTGATTTTGTGTAATGTACATCAATATATTTATAATAACTTAATTTTTGTTTTACAAAATTGACCTTCTTTAAATCTCAATATCGGTACTTTCACAAAGTTAACAATTCAAACTTTATTTTCAAGTGCGACATTATTATACTGTATATGTATTGTAATCATGCCAACAGTTGCTTGTTTTTCATAACTGAACATAACCCTTTCTGCTGGCATGCGAACAAAGGTCTCCATTATTAACCCATGTAGGCACAGTACTTTATATGGTGATTCACCATTTTAATATGGCATTCATTTTGTTCAACATAGTGTATTAATGCTTGGAGTATCAAAATACCTGAATAATTGTACTCGAAATTAGTTTTGTGTAACTCATATTAATCAGTTTTGTGAAACACGTGTATTTTAGGTGATATTTTTGGGGTCTAACAATAACGTTTTTAAGCAAAAAATAAAATATATCATGTGAAAGAATGTTTTTATAGACAAATTGATATACAGGGTGGGCCGTAAGTTTCCATACATAGGAAAAATTAAACGTTTGCTTTTATGTTTCAGATACCCTAAGAATATGCGTTTGACGTAAGATCTTGTTTACTGATGAAGCAAATTTTTACGTCAATGGAGAGGTTAATCGGCAAAACATACGTTATTGGAGTAATGCTAACCCTAACTGGCTGAGTCCGACGAAGATGCAAGGTGCCGGTAAAGTGATGGTGTGGGCCGGGATATGGGGTGACAGAATTATTGGACCAATTTTTGTCAGTGGAAATCTTAATGCCGAAAGGTATCTTAACATGTTGCAAGAAGAGATTTTCCCATCCCTGCTAAACGAGGAAGGTAACTTCCCAGTTTACTTCCAGCAAGATGGAGCTCCACCTCATTATGGTCTTCACTGCGTCGGTATTTGGATCAGCAGTTTCCGGATGCTTGGATTGGTCGGCGTGGTCCTGTGGAGTGGCCTCCCAGATCCCCAGATCTCACCCCCCTTGATTTCTATCTTTGGGGGCACTTGAAGGCCATGGTGTATCAGGAAAAGATACGAGACATAAATCATCTAAAGGAACGTATCACCAACGCCATTACAAGCATAACGTCAACTGTGCTAATGCGTGTTCATCAACAGTGGGGAACACGTATTGAAATGTGTTTTCAAAACAATGGCAACCATGTAGAGCATATTATATAAATAAAAATGGTTGTCCATAAAAAAATGTTTATTTTCCTATGTATGGAAACTTACGGCCCACCCTGTAGTGTAGCGCTAGAGCTTTCAGAAAATGTATAACTTCATGGGAAATAAACCTTGTCTTCACTGTTCATTGTGTCTTCAAAGATTTCATTTGTAATGCGTAAATTGAAAACATGAATACACGAGTACCTGTACAAAGCTGAAGTTAATGGCTGATTTTACTATCTTAGCACACTCAGAATGGAGGACAACATGCCAAACTTATATTATGTCCAGATGGTGCAGATCATTTTAGGACATGTACATTTCTGTACGAGGGTGGTATTAAACTCAAAAAATATGGCCTGTTATCAGGGTCTCTCTCTCTCTCTCTCTCTCTCTCTCTCTCTCTCTCTCTATATATATATATATATATATATATATATATATATATATAGATATATATATTTTTAGTGCTCAATAATTTTTTGTTTTCCTTTTTAAATTTATTGTTTAATTTGTTTTATCGTATTACATTGATGAATATTGTACTTTTTTATGGGATCTGTCTCCTGCCAACAACATTTATCATGATCATTATTATACCTTGGTTAACCTTGGTTTGGCTTCCGCCCGAATTGTTCATTCTGACGAAGGTCAAGCTTGTCACTCCACCTTAGACCTACAGTTTAACGTGGAATCCGAACCACGCCCCACCAGCAGCCCAGCGTCTTAACCACTAGGCTACTCTGGGTACCCATTTATCTACCAACCAATTTTTATTGTGTGGAAGGATGAACAGCTGGGTTTTGCTGCGTGCCGCCTGCCGCATCGGGTCTCGAACCCGGGGCCGATGGATTCGTAGTGAGTGACGCTAACCACTACACAACCGATGCGCATATATACACAGTATATATATATATATATATATATATATATAATATATTATATATATTATATTATATAAATAAAGGGTGATCCAGAGAAATGGGACCCAAAAGAAACCCCTGTAACTCTTAAAGTATAAGTCCTTTTATAAAATCATACGCATCATTCGAAGAGGATAGTTACAAGTTTGTACAGGATTGTATAGGTTTGACAATACAAGACAAGATAAGATACAAAACAAAATAAAAGTGTTAGTTAAAACTAACCCTTCAAGATGACTGCATGGACTGTGGAACAGCTGCGTTTCATAACTGAGCAATATTATGAGCATGGAAGAAGTGTAGTTTCAGCTCAAAGATCTTTCAAGACAAATTTTCAGATGTCAAAATCACCTTCTAAGAAAGTAATCCGTCGGTGTGTCAGAAATTTTTCCCTAACTGGCAGCATTGGAAAAAGAAAACCAACTGGAAGAGTGCACACAGCAAGGATAGACGAGATCATTAACAGAACTCATGAAATTGTACAGGATAATCCTAACATAAGCATCAGACGTGCTTCTCAGCTGTTAGGAGTTGGATATGGAACAATACACCGTATATTCAAGCAAAATTTAATGCTCTTTCCATATAAAATTCAAACAGTGCAACAACTAAACGATGGAGATTTCGCACGAAGACGACAATTCTGTCAATGGATCCAACAGAAGGTAAATGACACCTCCAATTTTCTAGCAACTTTGATTATGTCAGACGAAGCCCATTTTCACTTGAATGGAACTGTAAACAAACAAAATTGTCGTTTCTGGGCAACAGAAAATCCATTGAATATTACCGAAGTCCCGTTGCATAGTCAGCGTGTAACTGTTTGGTGTGGTCTTACTGCATCTCAGATCATAGGGCCGTACTTTTTCGAGGATTCCACCGGAAACACGGTCACTGTAAATGGTGATCGCTACGAAAAAATGTTGACCGATTTCCTTATTCCTAAATTAAGAGATCTTTGTCTAGAAAACCACTGGTTCCAACAAGACGGAGCTACCTGCCATACCACGAGGAACTGCATGGCAGTTTTGCGTCAAACGTTCCCAGGCGAGTTAATCTCAAGATTTGGAGACGTTGAATGGCCCGCAAGGTCTCCGGATTTTTCTCCCTTAGATTATTATCTCTGGGGATATTTAAAGAGTAGGGTCTACAGAAATAACCCAACGACCTCGCAAGAATTGAAGGCCGCCATCACAAATGAGATACAGGCCATACCACCGCACAATCTTGCAAAAGTGATGCAGAACTTACAAGCGAGAACACTGGAATGCTTGGCAACTAATGGAGCACATTTGAAAGGAGTCATTTTAAAAAAATAAATATTTCATAATAAACTTGTAACTCTACTCTTTCGAATGATATATAGTTTTTATGAAAGGAATTAAATATTAAGAATATTTGGCTTTTTTTTATGGGTCCCATTTATCTGGATCACCCAGTGTATATATATATATATTCTGAATTTGTGTATATTATATATATATATATATATATACACCTGACAACCTGGTACAGGTTCCGGTCGGTTTCTCTTTACGCTGAGGTCAGGCTGATGGTCATACCTATAGATTCACTTGATGTAAGAGAGAATTGCTTTCTTGAGCTCTCCGTCTCATCCAGTTTGTCTGGGGTTATCCTGAGCCAGGTGTCTCGTCTTCTTTTAAAGATTTCTACATCAACCTCGGTGGTGTTCCTGATTTATTTAGGTAACTGGTTAATCGTCTTGGCTCTCTGACAACAAAGCTATTTTTTTTCGGAGATGAGGATGTCCTTTATATGGCCTTTTGTTTGGGAAGAGGTAGCGGAAAAGTGTCGAGCCACACAATGCCGACATGGATAATGTCACATCAAAATTTCTGAATTTGCATAATGTCGAAAGTCTGGATCTTATTCGAGTCAGTTAAATTAATGTAAGTTAGTTTAAATTAGGTCACGTTAGTTTCAGTTTAGTTAGGGTGAGTTTCATTATACCCGGTTAGGTTACGCTTTGTTAGGTAAAGTCTGGTTAGGTTAGACTAGTCATTTTCATTGAAAATCTAAAATATATGTATGTATGTATGTATGTATGTATTAGTCAGTCTCAGTTAAAATATTGAAAACAAAATTACTTTCATTTGAAATCCATATACTGTAGTTGCTTAAGATCAATCTGGAATAAGGCCGACTTGCCTAAGGTCGCATGTCAACATTATAAAATTCGATTTTATTCACGTAATCCTTTGGGAACATAACACAGTGCACCGTTCTTATTTTTAATTATTTTATTTTATTTATTTTCGGGTCAATATAATGGTGTATCCCTCTCTTCTTCTTCTTTCCACCGAATATAGATTCAATTTATGTAGTTTTTTTTCTAGTAATTTAGTTTTTGAAGCCACTGATCTTGGCTGTGAAATTTCTTTGAATTTCTTCTAGCTGATTAATTTCTTGTTTTTATATGGGGACGTAAAGACTGAGAAATATTCCAATTTTGGTATAATCAGTGTTTTCAGCAAAGGAATCATTACATTTCTGTCCCTTCTTTTTAAAGGTTCTCAGTATCTGCCCCATTCTTCTTTTTGCTTTGTTTATCGCTATCTTATTTTGTGTCTCCAATTTCGCATCGTCAGTCATTAGGTTTCCTAAATCTTTTTCTTTTGCGTTTCTCTGAATCTTCTGTATATTTGGGTCATAATATTTTATTTGTTTTAGTTCCCCATTTTTTCCGTAACTTAAAAACTAAAAATTTTCGGTGTTAAATTTTATATTGTTGTTTTCTGGCCATCTACAGTATACTGTGCTTGTGTTCGTTTGTAAAATTTCCACATCTTCCGAGTGTCTAATTTTTATATCATCAGCGAAGAATGTTACTGTTCTATTGAGATAATCATGATATTATTATTAATATTATTATTATTATATTATAAAATTAATACAATATATTTAATTTCAAATTAGTAAAGTAAGTATAATGTATGTATTACAATATATTTTTCCTCACTACTTTTATATTAAGTATATACTAACGTTATAATATGTTTAATTACAGTATTTCATTTGTAATTTTCAAACTTTATAACAGGAGAGTCATTGCACTAAAGTTAGTAAGTGGTCTTATCTAATGCTTTAGTAAATATTAAGAAGGTTTATAATGGGAATGGTCTTCATATATATATATATATATATATATATATATATATATATATATATATATATTATATATATATATATATATATATGAAAATTATTTCACGAAGGTAACACGTGAAAAATATTTATGATGAATAAAACCACGAAGGAAAGGAAACACAAAATGGTGCTCAAGCGCTTTCGTCTAATGACATCCTCAGGATGTCATTAGACGAAAGCGCTTGAGCACCATTTTGTGTTTCCTTTCCTTCGTGGTTTTATTCATCATATATATATATATATACATATACACACATATATATATATATATATATATATATATATATATATATATATATATATATATATATGTGTGTGTGTGGTTGACAAAAGTAAATAGACACCACGGTGATTGTTCTTACACATGTTAAAAAGTGGCTAGTGGTCTGCACAGGAACTGTTAATCCAGCCAAATATGCAAAGATCCTAGAAGAGGAGCTGCTACCCATTTATTCCAGTGAAAATGTATCTCCACACAAAAGTGTATTCATGGAATATTCGTGTCCCAGCTCACACCGCTTGTGGTATGCAAAGGTTGCATGACAGCCATGGAACTGAACGCCTCCAAGGCCAGGTCAGTTTCCAGATATTAATCCAATATAACACGTTTAGTACATGCTAGATAGGTCATTAAGGAAGCGGCAAACGAAGCTTACATCCAGGAAAAGCTTCGTTAAAACCATAAAAGAAGAATGGACTTTAATGCCTCATGAGAAAATAGCAAAGCTCATCAATGAAATGCCAGAACGTGTCTGCTTTACATAATGCAAAGGAGAAAGCAACATGTACAATTGTGGATCTAGGCATTTCAGTAAGGGGGGGGGGTCCAAAGAAAATAGGGCACAGTATTAAATATTTTTTCTTAAAACACACCACCAATGAGCGAGTCTCATTCAAATATGATATAAAATAAAAATCTAATTTAGGCACAACAGTTATCAAGTTATCACAGAAAAGTTTTCAAACAATTACAAATGACTTGCCGATTAAAAGAACTATCAGAATAAGATGAAGATAAAAATAGGGATATGGCTGCACCAGTACTAAGGGCACCTATGAAAACCATTACAACTACAAATTTGGAAGTATAATGTATACGTACAAAGACTGAAAATAGAAATTGAATAAAATAAAATAACCATGATCTATTTACAAAACCAAAATTTGTTTTTAGAGGCATACACATCATTCAAATAGGGCACTTACAAGAAATTGAAGGGGTCCAGACGTCGCCGACTCCCACCCACCCCTAGATCCGCCCTTGATTGTAAATATGTTGATTCAATAAATTTGTTATTATAAGTAAAATATAAAAAAATGGAAAAGCCGAAGGTGCCTACTTACTTTTGTAAACCTTCTGTATATATATATATTCATGACATAAAATTTCATTCTTTCTTGTTATAATATTTGCATATATGATTTTCCTTTGTGTTTATTTGGGGAAGACTCAATTTTTGCAGTTCCCCTCGGTGACAGTATGGCGCCTGGCTTTTTTATTTTTAGCAATTTCCAAAATGAAGCAAAATTGTTAACGCTACTCATAGGGCCTTCTCATTCCCCTTTAATTAACCTCCCTCCGAGAATTCATCAGAAGGCACCGGCGTCCATCTCGAATTCATCATCCAGTCAGTCCGCAGGAAAGAGAATCACATGACCGTGGACGATTACTTCGCACCTGAGAACGTAAAAGTTTCGAGGTACGATCGATGACTTATGTCTCTTGTGTCACGAAGTGGGCTCACCTAAAGTTCTTCTATCGGTGGAATTAAGGCTATTTAATTTATGCGAGTTCTATTTCATTGTCTAATTACTTATTATTTTAAAGTACTTGTCAAGAATTCTGTTCATTTCCAAATGCGCAAAACTTCGCCTTGAAATTTTTACTTCGATAAGATTTATTCACCCTTTAAATTTGATAAAAATTTTGAGTGACGATAACAGAACGGAATCCATCAGTATTCATTCATTCATCATCATCAATATCATTGGAAAGCAGAAAGGTGTACAGTGAACAGAGTACTTCAAGTTATTGAATTCTTGTCAGCAACGTATGACATCGGGTCTTACTGTGGATTAACTAAACATAAATGCATTTGCCAATGTATTTCTACGTCATTATGAAGAAATCTGGTTGAACAATTGTCCTAAAAAATGTAAATTTTTATACTGTGGGAAGTACGTGAACGATACTTCTATATTACTTAAACACCCATCCTGACAATCAACAACATTTTAACATACGTAAAGTATACATAAATAAATAATATATAATATATATAAATAATATAAATAAATAAGTATACGTAAATAAATAATAGTTCACCTCTTGATGTATTGCTTGAAAGGTCTAATACTAAATTCCATACTTCCCTATATAAAAAATAAACAGGATTGGAAATAAATATTTGAATTGCACGTTATATATATATAATATATATATATATATATTATATATATATATATATTATATATATGTGTGTGTGTGTGTGTGTGTGTGTGTGTGTGTGTGTGTGTGTGTGTGTGTGCACGCATAGAATATCATGCAAGAACGTGCATGATTTTGTATAATGCAAAAAGTACAGGGATTTACAGTACAGTGAAATGTTGTCATCGCCTCGTGTGTAATGGGGGACGGGGTAGTGCGGAGTTGCGCACTGTGTAAAGTTTTATAAGAATTTTATTAAGCTAAAAAATTTTCACTCACTGTTTACTCTCCGGATTAGCAGCCCAGAGAATCTATAAAAAAGGAGACCCACAGCAAAATGGGGAATCCGAACCACGGGTCGCTACATCATCCGGGCGTGAAAGGTGATTACTTAGACAGCTATTACACAAACCCAACGATGTTTAACTAATAAATGTTTGAGAGGTGAGAGAGAGAATCTGACAATGGCCTTATGAAAAATTAAAAGCAGTAAAAGTGGTCGATTACAAGATCTTTTATTATTAGTGCAATATACAGGGTGATTCAAAAGTCAGGTTACATAGGGAAATACTGTATTATGTAATGATACAGGGGAATAGTCACATCACATGTTCGATATGGCCACCGTTAACGGCAATGCACTTGTGCAGCCAGCTAGGAATATCACATCAATGCGCTCCTCCTTCGATAACATCTAATAACTCATTTACCTGCAAAGAAACAGAAAAGCCCTATGTAACCTGACTTTTGAATCACCCTGTAGAATCATCATTTAATGTTGCGTTAGTCTACAGCACACTAAATATGGTTAATGGTTTTGTGTGGACCGATGCAAGATTAAATTATTACATACTGCGATAAAAATTCTTGCATCCGCCCCCACACTTCGCTCAGTGTTGCATTACAGTACTCAATATGGTTGAGTACGTTAACCTCACTGGTTAACGGATAATTTAGCGTATTTAACTAAACGACATTGGGTCTGGATAATAACTGGTTGAGCGTTCGCCTTCCGCATTCAAATGATGTAGCGACCGATGGTTCGAACTTCACGTCAAGTTGTAGGTTCCTCCTGTCATGCGACTTATCTGGCTGATAAGTACGGAGACACTGGGGTTGGGACTCTGGGTAGTAATTGAATGGGTGACCGGCCTCTGCGTCAAGAAGGTATATATCATAGTTACTCGCCTTAGTCTCATTCGTCGAAAACCTTCAAGGCATATAAACGCTGTCACACTCCTAAACGAATTAATTGTATTCCTTAACAAGCTACGAAGATATTCAAATGTGCTTGAATGAAACGAACGTCAGCAGAAGGAAAATAGATCAAGAAACAGTTGGAGAAAGAAGAGATAAAACGGAGGGACTAGAAAAAAAAAGGTCTACCAAGGTGTCCAAAGAGAACATTCTAAATTGGTCGTATAAGAGTAGATTCTAATAAATAAAGACCAAGTCAGGGTTTAATTTTCTTTACCATAACAAAAATGATCCGAAAATGACTCAGATGACCAGTTTTTCTATTTTGTGTGTGTACGGTACCCACATGCAAAGCTACGGAGTCGGGCTGGTGACTGCGATGATCTTATTATTACTTCTAAAGAACAGTTTTGGAAAAACGTTTCCACAAAATTTCTAAAATAGCATAAAAATTACTAATTGGTAATACTACAGTTTTGTTTTAGTATTTTTTTCTCCTTTTCATGACAATAATAAAATTTCGGAAAAAAAAAACAACCATTTCTAATTAGTAATTTTTGTCTTTTAGATATATAATATTTCTTGGCGAACATTTTTCTGAAACTGTATGTTTGCTTTATAACCCACCAAACAAAGGTAGGTTTACGAAACGTTCATGAACGTTCATAAAACGCCTATAAATGTTCTAAAGGTATTGTGTAAACAAACATTTTCTGGAGGGATTACTGTTGCTAACTGTACTCAAAAACCTAAATAACAAATATAGCTTTTTCCTGCATATATATATATATATATATATATATATATATATATGCAGTATATCAGATGAAGGAAACACAGAGCTTATCTGTAAAAGGCTCTTCTAATTAACAGATATTTTATTATATACAGTAGAATAAAAATACATTTTGCTTGTCTAAAAATAAACATTATTTTGGGGGGATTTGATAGATATATATATATATATATTTCCAATCTTATCTGTTCTAACTTATTGCCACTTCTGTTACAAGCGATAACAGTGATATATATATATATATATATATATATATATATATATATGTGTGTGTGTGTGTGTGTGTGTGTGTGTGTGTTTGTTAAATTTCGAAGCGAGAAAGGACTACAACAATGAAAGGTAACTCGCTTCGTCAATAATAGGGAATGAAAGTTCGTTAGACTTGTAGAAGACAAACAGAATCAGACATTTATTTAACTTTCTATTTTTATATTTGTTTACAAATTGCAGAACCTCGATTAGTTTTTTTTCACTTAATTACCATCTTATTAAAGTCGCTCTACATCTTTTTCTATTTATTTTATATTTGTTAATATTAAATGCGAGGCAAGTTAGTATATCTTAATTAAGCGAGTAAAACCAAATTCACCTTTATTTTCTTTCTTTCATACTGACAATATATATATATATATATATATATATATTTTCTTTCTTTCATACTGACAATATATATATATATATATATATATATATATATATATATATATATATATATATATATATATATACAGTATATATATATATTTCAGGCATTTCGCGTAATACCTGTGACCCTCAAACATCGGTAATACGCATTACTAACCTAATCTAACCTAACCTTACCACCCTAACCTAACCAACCTAATTTAGCCTAACCACCCTAGCTTAACCTAAGCAACCTAACCTAACCTAAGCAACGTAATTTCACATAACCACTCTAACTTAACTTAACCTAACCTTAAGTCGTTAATCGCTTAATCGAGTTACCCTAAATGCCTGAAGCTTTTAGGCATTACATGAAATGACTAGTTTCATACATTGACTGTAATATATATACACACACACACACCAATTATTAGTAACAGTAGAGTACAATATATCTATTCCTTAATGGAATATAAATGTTTTAGCAATGTAAGAGAAAAACTTAACTAAAACCCTTAAGAAAATTTTATAAAGTTTTTCCTCCCGACTTTCCCAAACTCTGAAAACTCTTTGGCTCCGTAATGGATTATTTTGGCATAAAAGTTTACACTCTGTAATGGCCACCTTTCAAGGCCCAATTCGTACTTTTATTTTCATGGAATTACTCACTTAACGATAGGGTATGAATATTTTACTCTACGTAATGTCAAATCTAAATGCAATTGTATAGGTTTTCTTTTCTTTGTTTCAGCGCAAACCACGAAACGTGTCGAAATGTTCTACGAAACGAACTTATCATGTTGGAATTTTCTGTGAATTGAGTTTCCAACCACGCTTTGAACTATCTCAATCACATTAGGAAATGGGATTGATGTTTGTTGGTTTGTACGAACCACTTATAGCATGTAGAAGATACATACGCCGCAATACACCAGTAGGGATCATCCGAATGTTGTTTGGGATATTGAGCTGCATCTCTTTTATGTTGTGAGGATCGTTGCAGGAAATTTTTCTTTGAAATGTTTTCAACGAAAGAATCTGGTGGTGACAGCTTAGTAGATTAGGTGATCGCAGATCCATCGATTGAATAGGGGCTATACTCCTTTGTGATGTGAGGTATCTTACGCAGTCTTGGTGAAAGTACAGTACCGTGCAAGTTCACTCTCTCCCAGCTAATTCACGAATTCAGCAAATATGACAATTTTGCAATCTGTATTAATGGTTCTCTGGAAGAAAACATCCAACACTCTTTGTTTCTCTTATTGCATGCACACTACTCGTACATACCAAATTTAGTGTCGTAAAGAGGTGTTGCAAGGAAAACATGTAGGTTCTCTTTTGCTCATATTCTTGCGTTTTGGGGATTAACTTATCCACTTATTTGAAATCATGCCTCATCTGTGAATCATGTGTGATCCAAGATAACTGGATTTTAATGAATAAGTATTCAAAATCATCCACAGTACCGCACTCGCTTCTATAATTCTAGAGGTTGCAGTTGTTGGAAATTAGTCATACGGTATGAATGTAGGCCTAGTTTTCGTGTTGTCCTGTGACATGATCTAACAGACAGCAGTTTTCGTTAACATTCTTTGTAATAATGTTTGGGGGAACATTTGCAGAAGTTCAGAGATTCACATTAAATTATCTTGAGTGAAAGATATACTTCAATGTTCAGGCTGATTAGAACCATTTCCTATTTTCTTAAAAAAAAAAAAAAAAAGATGCCAACTGAGCTCGTATCTGGCACTTTCATAATTCCAAATTCCTCCCTAAATGCCATTTGGCAATCCTTGTACGATTCGTACTTCCTATAATATTTCACAGCAAAAATACGAGCCTGAAGACAGCAGGACATGTTTATTCAAGCCTGTGACAGGAAGTCCACCTACCATGTTGTGCAAAACTGGAAAATTGCACACTGTAATATTGTACATTGTTTTGTGATTTCATCATTGAGTTATATAGGGTGGAAACTCAGTTTATATATAATATATATATATATATATATATATATATAAAGAGAGAGAGAGAGAGAGAGAGAGAGAGAGAGAGAGAGGAAAAAATAAATATAGTAAGACATTTGCATATTACACATGTAAAAATTGGCGGAAACAGTGCGGGTTTTAAGAAAATATTTAAAAAACTAAGAAATTGTCTTTGATTTGCGAGACATTTATTTATCCATCACGGGAGACATTTAACGAAGGGTTTGATTACGAGCTTTGAACTCCTAATTGAGCTATATTTTCCCTGACCCGACGAAACCCCAATCTCCTCCACTTCCTTGTTTATGGCAAAAGAGAAGTGTAT
>JAJOZX010002424.1:0-12500 GCA_023014485.1 Bathynomus jamesi | reverse complement strand
TGACACGAGTTATACACTCTTTTGAAGGGAATACGGATGATATACTAATCAGTCAACAATGTCAAATAATGTAAGTGTTTTTCGATCTTTTTGGGATAAGAAGACGCAATATATTTTCATAAATTTATTAAATGAAAGAAATCAGTACAATAAACGAATATACGAACAAAAACATTATAATATACAACGAGTACGTACAATTGGAAAACGGTTTTTTATCTGTCTACATACCATTTCATCGTTTCGGTGAGTGTGACACGGGTCAAATAAATTTAAAAAATTTATAAATTCTTTATCATTTGACATATGCATGAGAAATGAGACACAGTACATTCCGCAAACATTAGTAAAATATCCCTGCATACGAAATGGGTTCCATACAACTTCGGGAATATGTAACTGAGCGAGAAATTTTACAATAATAGGGTCACTCCAGGGTTGAGTACCGAGTGAATCAAAATAGTACAGGCGCTGTCTATTTTTAAAATAGACAGCGATCCAGTGAATCCCTTCATTACCGATGATGTCTGTGTTCACAATAAGACTACCGCATTCTCGCGTACTTGGCAAACTCAATGTTTCATTCTTCGCAAACACGCCGATAAATTTGGAACGTGTGACTCGCTCCATTACTTTCTGAAGTGTATTAGCATCCATTTTAAAAGTCAGTGATAACGCTTCTAAATCTATCTACTTCTATTAGGGCTTGCGATTCGAGATATACTAGTACACTAATAGGAGCGTCTATAGGCTTGGCGAATTCCAGCCGCACTGAGATGTTACCGCTCTGCTGTGGTGTTAAATGGGTATTTACGCTAGCAGATAAGTCAGGTGTAATGTCAAACGGATAAAGGTTAAATTGATCAATGAATTCTTCCTGCGTTACCCCATTACCAAGCTCATCACAATCACCTGCAATATGGGTCAGATTACTATAGGCTCTGGCACAAAGAGGTAACACAGCATCTGATGAATAGTCCGTACCCATTGTTCCACCCAAAGCAGTGCCATTAACGTATAGAGTTATATTTTTAAGTCCGAAATTCTCGAATTTAAAGGCACTCTTTTTATATTTTCCATTCACCGAAGCGTGGTCCTGCATGCCGATTAATATCCTTTTAGGAAGATTTCCCAGGGCAATGTTTTCTATCTGCTTCGATGCCAACCCTGCAGGAACCGTATATAGTTTGATCTGCACTCTGTTAATAGGATATTTCACTGTAGCGTTTAGTAAATTTTTCTCAATTTCTAGTTGTTTTGGTGAACTTAATTTCACTCGCCGTACGCGGAGGTATGTGTCCATAATGTGAACCACAACGGACTTTGCGCCCTCTTCTTGATTCGCATCCAGATTTAAGCAGATCTCAGGACTCGTGCGGGTGAGCTTTATTTTCATATCCACCCCGTTCACAAGCAACTTCTCCTGGAAAGTGAAATCTGTGTGCAACCGTCCAAAACACTCGTATATTTTCTTTTTAGAATTTTTAAATTTGTCCTTTATACTATTTTCATCTTTAGTTTGATAATATCCCTCCGCACTTAAAAAGGTAGCCTTCGCTTCTTTGGAAAAGTTGAGGACATTTTCCAAATAGGCTCGTAGATGATAGTACCCCGTGCCTGCCGATATGTTGGTCTGATTTAAATATACGTCACACTGGTTGAATATGGCGTGCAGAAAGTTTGTTTCAGGGTATACAGCATATTTGTCATCGCAGGCCGTTCCATCAGAATGGGCTATACGTAGCTTAGCGTACATGTGCACACAGCTTGGATCAAAAAAGTAAGGACCTGAGCTGGGTATCACGAATTCTATAGGTGCACTCGGGGAACTAATTGTGTTTAAAGGGTTAATTGTAATAAAGTCACTGTGCTCAATAGAAACTTGGGTTGGCGGGAGCTCAAAAAAGGACAGCTCCGACTTACAGCATTGTGAACTACATGGGTGGATGAAGCGTGCCATGGCGAAATAGTGACTCCTCTCTCGACAAGTGGTAAACAAACTATGATTCATGAGATCAATATCCTTAGCTTATATCAGTCAAAAAAGTGGTCAACCATAGGTTTCATTCGCTTACAGCATTTCTTTTTTGATAGCCTTTTACGTTTAATACCACGTGACCCCTTCTTCTTCTTCCGGGGAGCCCTCCTCTTCCCGCCACCACGCATTTTTCTCTTTGCATCTTTGATGATTTCGTTCCGTGTACGCTTTAAATGTTTTTTTAGGGCTTCTTTAGGTTTAGCCCGGCCAATATGTCTTCTGCAGTGTTAAGGCCTGATTGTAGCGCTTTCCTTCCAAGGTATCTGGCACCCCTCTTCAGCAAAGGAACAGCCGTACGTAGTATGGATGAAAAAATGGATCCAAGTCCACTACCGCGCTGGTATCGCATCCCTCGATAGACGGTGAAAGGCTTTCTATCCATTATAACTCAGTGCGTCGAAAGTGTAGCTTCACTCTTTTTATATTTTCCATTCACCGAAGCGTGGTCCTGCATGCCGATTAATATCCTTTTAGGAAGATTTCCCAGGGCAATGTTTTCTATCTGCTTCGATGCCAACCCTGCAGGAACCGTATATAGTTTGATCTGCACTCTGTTAATAGGATATTTCACTGTAGCGTTTAGTAAATTTTTCTCAATTTCTAGTTGTTTTGGTGAACTTAATTTCACTCGCCGTACGCGGAGGTATGTGTCCATAATGTGAACCACAACGGACTTTGCGCCCTCTTCTTGATTCGCATCCAGATTTAAGCAGATCTCAGGACTCGTGCGGGTGAGCTTTATTTTCATATCCACCCCGTTCACAAGCAACTTCTCCTGGAAAGTGAAATCTGTGTGCAACCGTCCAAAACACTCGTATATTTTCTTTTTAGAATTTTTAAATTTGTCCTTTATACTATTTTCATCTTTAGTTTGATAATATCCCTCGCACTTAAAAAGGTAGCCTTCGCTTCTTTGGAAAAGTTGAGGACATTTTCCAAAGGCTCGTAGATGATAGTACCCCGTGCCTGCCGATATGTTGGTCTGATTTAAATATACGTCACACTGGTTGAATATGGCGTGCAGAAAGTTTGTTTCAGGGTATACAGCATATTTGTCATCGCAGGCCGTTCCATCAGAATGGGCTATACGTAGCTTAGCGTACATGTGCACACAGCTTGGATCAAAAAAGTAAGGACCTGAGCTGGGTATCACGAATTCTATAGGTGCACTCGGGGAACTAATTGTGTTTAAAGGGTTAATTGTAATAAAGTCACTGTGCTCAATAGAAACTTGGGTTGGCGGGAGCTCAAAAAGGACAGCTCCGATTTACAGCATTGTGAACTACATGGGTGGATGAAGCGTGCCATGGCGAAATAGTGACTCCTCTCTCGACAAGTGGTAAACAAACTATGATTCATGAGATCAATATCCTTAGCTTATATCAGTCAAAAAAGTGGTCAACCATAGGTTTCATTCGCTTACAGCATTCTTTTTTTGATAGCCTTTTACGTTTAATACCACGTGACCCCTTCTTCTTCTTCCGGGGAGCCCTCCTCTTCCCCGCCACCACGCATTTTTCTCTTTGCATCTTTGATGATTTCGTCCGTGTACGCTTTAAATGTTTTTTTAGAGCTTCTTTAGGTTTAGCCCCGGCCAATATGTCTTCTGCAGTGTTAAGGCCTGATTGTAGCGCTTTCCTTCCAAGGTATCTGGCACCCCTCTTCAGCAAAGGAACAGCCGTACGTAGTATGGATGAAAAAATGGATCCAAGTCCACTACCGCGCTGGTATCGCATCCCTCGATAGACGGTGAAAGGCTTTCTATCCATTATAACTCAGTGCGTCGAAAGTGTAGCTTCACTGTTAAGCTCCCGTTACCGAATGGGAAGTTTTCGCCCTCAATCGTTCTTATATATATTGTGATATTGGTTATTAAATTAGTTGCGACATTCACATAATGGGGTCTGTCATATGTAATACTCAAACTCCTTCCTCTATGGTTGGGGATGTGAGCAATGCGCAGCAGGCGTGCCTGGGTATCCCCAACAAACTGGTGCTCCACTATATTACTGTAAATATAGCACATGTCTGGGGACCTTTCAGCCAATTTCTCCATCTTCAATTGATACATTAATCTGGACAAGTTATATTGTCTCGTGAAATGTGTCTCTTTGGAAGGCTGCGCTATATCGGCCGTTGGTTAGAATTTTGAACTTTCTATGTTCTTTAAGACGTCTGTTAGTCTTTGATTTTAGGATTAGTGTATGTGCAGGGTTGTTTACGATTTCATATACTAAATCATTCGTAAGGTTTGAGTTTCTTAAACTTACGTTTAAGCCTCTCACAACATCCTCGGCCGAACCATATTGACCCGGCCCTAGTCTTACTTCTGTACTGTAATACCGTGCAATCTTAGTCCGAGCGATGCGCATAGTTTCATCCATAGCTACCCCAGCTTTTTCACACTCGTCAATGTCTCTAAGAATCGTAAAAACGGTTTCTTTATGTTCAATATTTAAAAAGACGGTGTCCAGCTGAATTTCGCATATCCCCACCTCATACGAATCACGACCCAATTCAATGTGCCCATGGAGTTCTGTTACAAAGTTGGCTAGCGTGTTGTTAGGGTGTACAGACAGGGACGAGGAGGACGGGAGTGTGACGTAGAAATGGTTAGGAGCCATGTTGCATACTATTTAAGCTTCATTATTGCATCAGCTTTTATATAGGTGTTGAAGCTTTCTGGGTACCCTAGCCATTTCACCAGGTACATTTTTCTCCTTCCTGAACCTTTGCTTCCTAAAATTTTCTCAATTTTAAACACATTTTTTTCTAAATTAAACGCAACTTTCTGCAATTCCTCGCGGTAAAAGCCTCCTGAGATTTCTTCCCCATTCAAATCTTCAATGTAATACATCATTATCTCACCTTTAGGTCTCACAGCCCTAACTTTAAAAATCTCGCGTGTCCATCCTTGCTCAAAACCCTTTGCGAATTTATTCCCCGAACGCGACAGCCTTACATAATCAGATTTTTGAAGCGCAGAGTGTGGTGGTGGTGGTGGTGGTGGCCATCTCTTCTCGGGAGCGTACCTCTTTCTAAAACTTCGTTAGGTGTTGCCCAATCGTGCGATGGTGTGAGCGGTTGTAGGATGATGCCAATGATTCCAGAATGTCTAGAAATCTGTATGTGTTTTTATGTGTAAAATAACGGTGCATGCGTTCCTTTATGGTGCGCTGAACTCTTTCAGCTAAAGAAGCCTTATGTATAGAATTGGTTGTGTAATAGCTGATATTAAACTCTGTCAACATATTCTGAAAAGCACGGCCTATAAATCCTTCCCCATATCCGTACAAAAATAGCCAGGAACCCTGTTTTCTTTTAACATTAGCGTTTTGGTGGCTTTAGCAACTGTTTCAGGTGATTTATTTTTCAGAGGAACTAGCCACAGATATCTAGAGAATACGTCTATTATGAATAGAATGTAGCGGTAACCATCGTTATACACAGAATATCTTTGCATGTCTGTTAAATCTGCTTGCCAAATAGAATCAATCGAGGAAGCCGTTGTCTTGGCTGTTTTAAACCTTTTTCTCACAGGCTTATGAAGCGTATAAGCGTCCTGCTCCCTCAAAAATCTTTCAACATCTTTTTTTCCTACTCCGTAAACGTACAGTCTATCTACGCCGCCGTAGAGGATGGGAGAAATGTCATAATACCTCTTCTTTCTCCTCTTCAAAGGTGTTACCGCAGGGGGTGACGGCGCTTCAATTGTGTCACAGCGTTGCATGTTCCAAGTCTTTTAACCTGTTCAGATTTCCTATCAACGTTTTAGGGACATTTATTTGTTGTAGTCTTGCTTTAATATGCTTCCATCCTGATGGTGATGGCCTATCCCACTTTCTCACCAGATCATGGACAATGTCTACGATATTCGATCCCTGTACCTTTGATCCTTCCACAATGATCTCCCTGTATCGGTCCATTGTATGGCGGGATCCTCATTCAATAGATTATAAAGACTTAAGCCTTTACTCCTCAATGTATGGGAGGGTATTTTTTAATACATGTTCGATATGTTGTGTGGCTAATCTTTTTGGTTGGTCAGCTGTATCGTCGGGTACAGATCCTATGTCGCCATCGGTGCTGTGCCTAATAACCACAGGAATCTCTGTAGGGCTCTTATAATTTTCGTACTCGTGAAGAAATTTCTGCAGAGCTTCTTGGTATAAGATTCTTTTCTCATCAGGTGTTTTTTCACTGTTTAATAGGGCTAACAATTCGCTTTCCATTCTTTTAAGTCTGCTTTTACGGGGATCTAGATCCGTGTCTCTTTGCAGTGAAGCGTACACCTCGTGGGGAATCACTACCACTTTCTTCATTATATTAATCTAGTCAGTAAAGGACCCAAAACTGAAAATAAGATGGGGAGAAATGACCCTCCTGTTTGCACAATAATTCGTTTTTTCTTCGCTACAGTTTGACTTTTACGAGCGAGTGCACGTATTATGTTCTTGTAGCGGCGTAGGCGAGCCTTCTGATGGGTTTTCATTGATACATTGCAATTTATAACGTTAAGACAGATTTCACAGATGCATTTTAAAAAGTCGGCGTCGATATTTTTAATAAACATCTGCTGCATTGCCCGGGGCAGTCGATGATAGATTTTTATTAATTCACGGTATTTCTTTAGTCTCTTTGTCATTCTGGAATATACACCGTTTCAGGCTCGTTTGGAAATATATTCGTTCGCAGAAGCACTCTAAACGTGTTTCGCGGATGAAGGTCGCAAAGCAAATATCCGTAACGCGTGCTTGTAGCTTCTTTATAAACTTCCAAAAACTCCTTACGCTGATTCGGGAACATTTGATTGGCTAATACCCCAATTTGTGATACATCTCTACGTTGCGCGAATAAGACTAGATATTGCGTATTTAACGACACATCGCGCATGTATCTATTTTTGAAAAATAGATTCTGATTGATGAAGAACACGCTTATGTTAAGATGGTGGGAGAATACTGTAAATGTCTCGGCAAACGTTTTATCCATCTCCAACATGAGATCGTCAATTACAATGATTGTATGTTCATTTCCCTTTAACGAATTAACGTCATATACGCCTTTGTGGAACAAAATATCATCTTGGTACTCGTTGAACACTGATTGATACGTCGAATAGCACCATATAACTTTATGCACAAATTTCGAGAACATCTCCCCTTTTCTTTAATGATTTTAAGCATAAACACAGTTTTACCACATCCTGTAGGTCCAGATATAATACATGTGGATGGGCTCGTGAATCTGAATTTTTCTACAGAGTCCATTTCTAACACGTCACACTCCTAAGTGGGTCATTTACAAAATATTACAAATTTTGAGTGCTGATCCTTATATTTTTCTCCCACAGAACCGTGAATGACGATGAGGTAGAGCACCCATCATTACGGATGACCTCGACGACAGTGTAGTTGTGATCTCCTCCCCTGAACCAGCGATACCGGTAGCACGTCCAAAGCGGAGGTATGAGAACCCCACGTCAGGTATAAAGCGACCGAAATACGCTGTTGCAGCAGATCCCCAACCCTCAACCTCTTACGCAACAACCCCCCAGCAGCACCTCCCCTTATTCATCCGCCCCCCCCGTTCTGTTAAGTCTACAATAATAGATCCCCAACCCCTCCTACGCAACAGGGCCCCCATCAGCAGCACCTTCCGCTAATATATCCACTAATTCATCCGCCCCCCGTTCTGTTGAGGATGTTAACGTGAGTTGGTGCGATCCGCAGCCCCCACCCCCCTTGACTAGAAATCGGTATAGAGTCAGGGTCGACCCTAGAGCATGTATAGCAATGGAATTGAGCGCGGATACGCCGGGTTGTACAGCGTATTATAGAGTTTGCTCTTCAGAATCGCGACGAGCGTGAAGTCAGGACGAGTCTGTCCTTTGGATTCGGGTCAGATGACGGTGATGTAGACGATTATTGGGTGATAGTTCAGACGTTTGGCGGCTGAAGATGTAGAATATATATTAGGGCGTATAATGCAAGCCGCCCAAAGTAGTATAGCCTTCAATATGGACAACTTCACGGTAAATATTGACCATGTATACCGTGTTGCGGGTCATAGTGCCATACCGTATACTCTTAACTTCAATTCTCCTATTTACCGAAGGCATATAAACGTCGATCGTGGTTGCGGCTTTATAGCAGTACTCTTAGCACGTATGTTTACTGTACAAAATACACGGACTCAAAAAATTTGGTGCCTACGTCGTGGAGCGTGCCCGTAAACTAGCTGTAGACTGTGAACTTGAATTTGACTGTAATATGGGTCCTGAAGAGCTGAGAAGGTAGAACAGGAAATGAATGTCCGCATAGTTGTATTTGGTTGGATGATCGCCAGGACTGTGTATGTTTTTAAAAGCTGTGTGAGAGATCGTACAAGGCCCCTACTTATTTTAGGATTGTCAGGGACAACGTATCTCCCCATCCGTAATATAAGGGGCTTTACGCGAGTTATGACAAAAGTCGAAAATATGGGAGACATCATGATTTGTGTAAGGGGTGCCTCGAGTTTGCGGATGATATAGTGAGACATTGTAAAGAATGTCACATGGTATGTGAGCAGTGTAAAAGCACCAAATGTGAAAGCCGTGTAGTTGATGAAGAGAGACTGTGATGTGTGTAGACGCACATTTTTCAATAATAGCTGTTTGATTTCCATAAATCAATTGGCACGTGCAGGAAAATGAGAATCTGTGAATGTGGTATGTTTCACACAATGGATAATTGGGGAAAATTTAAGCACAAGTGTGACGTAATTCACTGTCCTACATGCCAGGAGGAATATAAGGCGGATGGAGTAAAGCATGTATGTTATATGAAAGATGCTAAGCCTAAAAATAACCCTGTATAACTGTGTACTACGATATAGAAACATATACGAACGCTGAAACCAAAGAGGTAATTCCACATTTACTTGTGAGCCAGACTATCTGTGATGAGTGTATGGGTATCGAATGTGACGAGTGCCCCAAATGTGGTAAACGGACAAACGTTTTTAAAACGAATGTCAGCGATAGTCCTGTGAAACTATTTGTGTCCTATATTGTCAAGTTAGCCGACAAGTTCAAAAAAATGACTGTGTATATTCTCGCCCATAACGGGGCAAAGTTTGACACGCAGTTCCTTTATAAGGAGTTGCTTGAACACGAATCCTCTGAGATATTTACAGGTGATCCATTGAAAAGAGGCAACAAATTAATACAGATGCAGATAAGAGGCAATGTACAATTTAAAGATACTTTATTATTCACACCTTGTAAATTAGCAAAGCTACCCAAGGTGATGGGAGTAGCAGCTGAAGTTTCCAAAGGATACTTCCCATACACTTTCCTCACCAGCGAGACTTTAAACTACGTAGGCCCACCGCCCCCAAACATTATTTTGACTGTATGGATGAACGTGAAGACTTTGATCGATACTACGACAGTTTTAATGAAAGTAACCCTTATAATATAGCTGATGAATGTGAGCGTTATTGCGTGAATGATGTGCGCGTGCTTAGAGTATGTTTCCAGGCCTTTAGAAGGATGTACATAGCCCGTTTCAAATGCGATCCACTGCAAGTCGCAACCACCATCGCATCATTATGTTTTACGGTGTTCAAGAATAACTTCATGCCTAAAGACACCTTAGCCATTATTCACCGAAACAACCCCGCAGTTACGGACACAAGGCTATTTACTGGCTCATACACCTACAGCAACAGACAGGTGTATACATAAAGCACGCCCGCAACACGGGTGAAGTACCCATTAAGATTAATGGACGTGTTTTTTGGGTTGATGGGTTAAGTGAAAACCGTGTCACTGGTGTGAAGACTGTGTACTCCTTTAACGGTTGCTGGTGGCATGGATGCCCCGTCCTGAGTGCGGAGTCGGAGATATCAACGGTAGGTCTCCTGCCGACTGTCTTGCATCGACCCGCACCCGCGATCAACTTATAGGATCACAGTTCACTCACAAAGTCTTGTGGGAGCATGAATATGATGCACGGATGGAGACAGACGAGGTGTACCGTGAGGAAATAAAGCGATCAAGCGTTCAATGGTGCTGGATCCTCTCAAATGTGGTGATAGCTTGTTTGGAGGACGTACAAATCCTTTCAGACTATACTTCACCTACGGAGGGCGTGAAGCTCCATTACTACGATTTCTGTTCTTTATACCCATACGTGATGAAGAGCAATCCGTACCCCGTGGGCGCTCCTGAGAAACTGGTGGGACCTAGCCTACCCTCCATCAATGAATTTTCAAAAATTTGAATGATCGTTACTTTGGGCTCTCTTTCGTAGACGTACTCCCCCCACGCAATTTATGGATGCCGATCTTACCTGTCGTTATCGACGACAAGCTCATGTTTCCCCTGTGCGTGAAGTGCGCGGAAGAGGATAACGGCGATGTAACCATATACCCCACCAGCGTAAGATCAGAGGCGTATATACAAGTCCTGAGCTGGCCCTAGCCGTACGCCATGGTTATAGAATACTGAAGATACATGAGGTGTGGAGTTTCAGAAGCTACCCAACCTTTTCACACCATATATAAACGCCTTTTGAAGGATAAGGTTGAGCATCAGGGTATCCGCGAGGAGTTGATACCGAAGATGAAAAGTCTGCCTATATTCAACGTTACCGCGACCGCGAAGGTATACAACTTGATCGTGTCCAAATTGTAAAGAATCCTGGCAAGCGCTTTAGTGCAAAGTTGTGTCTAAACAGTCTATGGGGAAAATTTGCGCAGAATACCGGCAGAGGGAGCATTCATTTGGCACAAAGTTATAGCGATGTCTGGGATTATGCCAATGCCCCCGATAAAGAGGTCATGGAGATCGTAATGTAGGTAATACTTACGTAATAAAGTACAACAACACTGAATTTGCCACAGATACCTCAAGGGTTACAAACATACCTGTGGCCAGCTTCACAACAGCCTACGCCCGTATAAAACTTTGGGGTCTATTGCATTCTCTTGGGCGGAGAGTATTGTATGCCGATACAGATAGCGTGATATTCACAGAGAGGGAGGGTGAATACATGCCCGCTATTGGGGAGTTCCTCGGCGAGCTCACTGATGAGATCAAGGATGAGTATGGGACAACGCATACGCCGACTCTTTTGCTCAACAGGACCTAAGACTTATGGGGTACGGGTCAGGGTGGGGGATGAAATGAAATATATCGTGAAGGCAAAGGGTATTACGCTCAACCATGCGAATCGGGAGGTTGTTAACTTTGAGTCGTTGAAGGATCTAGTATGTTTGGATGAACAACCTCACCAACTAATTGTAGGCACCCACAATTTTCGGGCGCAGAAGCTGGGGGGCGTGAAGGAACTTAGGGGTACGATGGTGTGCCGTAACACCTATAGGAAACGTTACCAGTTACCTGGTACCTATGATACCGTACCCTTTGGATACCAATGATGCTTCTAACTCACACGTCTTTGTATATAATCGTATCTATTTGTAAATATATGTATATATAACTTGAATATCTCGAATCGTATTTGTAAATATATGAATATCTCAATAAATCAAATAGCGTTTCACTTTCTCCTTTGTTGTGTGTGTGTGTGTAGGTGAAAGTTCTAAGCTCCGCCCACTGCGTGAGTCATGCTACTATCTGGGAGTCCCTGCGTGGTTCAGTCGACCGCAGTAGCCCAGAGATCAGACGTGTATTCAGATCAGACGTATATGAAATGGCTACCTTTAATATCGCTTGCACAACGTTTATGAAATGGTATTCAGTAAAGTGTGAGGATGTGGTGGATACCGAAAAACTTCCTATTCCCCCTCATCCTATGCCTCTTTTAAAACCACATTGGATTGTGCGAAGTTCCAAGATGTACAAATACTCTACGGATGTTTGGTGAGACTGTTGAAGGCTTTCGTTGCACAGACGATGTGCTGAAGTATACTGCAGGGCTAAACTTTATAAAGTCTCACATACACCGTGAAGTAAAAGAAACAACGCGTGCAGAAGAGAAGCAGCAGGTATGGATAATGAGTCTTGTTGGATCGGTGGTTGTGACAAGCGGTATTACGTCATGCTACACCATGTCGATTACTCATACCCTACGTCTGAAAATGTGAATCTCGTGATCATGGACAATCTTAGGTGTTTTTATCACTATATTAACGTATATCATGATGAGGTTCATAGTGAGGTTGTGGCTAGTGCCATGCGTGAGTTTTTAACAGATTTTAGAGACGAGCATCGTTTGATGGGTAGAAAGGAAAAATATGAGCATATGTTCCTCTCAAATAGTGCGCCGGAGTGTGGAGATGATTAGCGCCTAGTTCTTATCCAAGTGCGTAGGCTGGGTAGTGACGAAACGGAAAAACAAATATTGCAACATTCGAGTCGTACGAACTATGACCATTCACGTATCATCGAGTCAGCCGCCCGTCGAACCGTTCCTGCCTGTGCCTCACACGGCTCATAGTTATCTCAGAG
>JAJOZX010002423.1:0-22500 GCA_023014485.1 Bathynomus jamesi | reverse complement strand
AAAAATACATCCAAATCATTCAGATCTGGCAGAAAGTGTCAAATTTGGTATGAAGTTACCTTTTGACATATAGAAACATTTACAGGGTGGGGACACGCTGGGACCTCACTCTGGCGGCCATTTTAAGCAAATTCAAAGTGGCTGCCTCGATTCCACAGCCAAAACCATAAAATGCCATATCTCAGGAACTACTGGGTCGATTTTGATTATCTTGGGCGGCCATTTTGAGCAAATTGTCATCCTGGTTTCATTATTTTAGTTAAAAAAAATGACAATAGATGGCGTTGTGCAGGCCCTTCCACAAGCATTATTCAGGCTTAGTAAGTTAGTCGCCATTACGCCTTAGTTAGTGAATGGTGAAATTTCTGTTGCAGTTTTATCAATTTTGAACGGTTTTAGAGTACACGTAAGTGATTTTATTACCAAAACACAAAATAATAGTGTGCAGTGCGCATTATGATGTGTAATATAGTATTCAGTACTAAAATTTAGGGCAATTAATGTTCAAACCCAATGTTATGTAACCGTGCGGCTACGGTGAATGTCAAGGTGAAAATCACAGTGTCATTTGTACTTCTGCTGCAGTTTGAAATTACGCTAAGATACATATTTAAAACAGTTATATATATATAAAATTATTATTAATATTATTACAATTTTTATTAAAAATTATTATTAAAAATTAATGACTGGTGTAATAAAATGATAATGTATGACTCAAACTATCTTTCAAATTTTACATTCAGACTTTCTTCCTTTCAGGTGATGGCCCCTGTCGCTCCATATGACGTCTGATGTCGAAACAACATGTTGACCATGGCTGCGCCAAGTGAACTTCAACCTATGAGTGATTCATTTGATAGCACAATTCCATCTCGATCACTAATGGGAAACTGCTGTTTATGCCAAGAAATCGGAATGATAAGTTGACATGCCCAGCTGAAAATGGGTATAAAGTATGTACAAACATGTCTGAAATTTGACAGCATTTCATGTGATCAAAGAGTTGCCATTTCCTAGGAATATTAGGCGCTTGGATGATGGTTCAGGTATAGAAAGTACGTTGTTGAAGAATAAGGCTGTCATTCATGGAAATTACAGGAGAAAATGTAATGCCCAAAAGCTTGATCGAGCAAAGAGCACGTTCTAATGAGGAAGTTCCCAGTCCACAAAGACACACAGTAGTTTTGTTTCATCTTTCAATCGTGAGCAGCCCCACTGCATATTGTGTGATACTGAATTGAAGGCAAAACTTATCAAAGCATCAACTGATGATATTGATATCACATTCAGAAACTTAGCACAAAACCAACAACTCCCAAACTGTTAGCAAGACTAGCTACTGTATCTGATATGCATGCCATGGATGCATATTACCATAAGACCTGCCCACAAAACTATACACCCTTGCCTGTTCAGCTGGTCGTCAAGCAGCATTAGTCAAATATGAAACTTGTGGTAATAGTAGCAATCCACCAACATCTTTTGGGGCAATAGTTTTTTGCGAGTTAGCTGCTTATGTTAATGAATGTAAAGGACAAGTTCGCAATTTGAGGGAACTTTACAAGCTCTATGACGAAAGGTTGGCACAATTGGGGAGTACCAGTACATCCACACGCAATACTACAAGACTGAAGGTGCGCTTGTGAAAAATTTGCTAGGATTAGTTGCTCAACATGCAGGAAGAAACTTGTTGATTATGCATAGCGATACCGTTGGATCTGTGCTGTCTCATTTCAGCGAAACCACCTTGTGCGATGACGAGGCGATGATCCTCATTAAAGCAGCAAATATACTGAGGAGGCACATCTTTTAGAATCCGCTAGAGCAGTGGTTCCCAACCTTTTTTGCGCCATGCCCCACCTCGACACCAAAAAATTTGATGCCCCCATTAATATAAAAACAAATTTGGTGTTGAAAAGGTATTATTTAAAATTTACAATAATATGAGTACATTTAATATGAGTTACCGTACATTCAATATGAGTAAAAAACTTGAGGTTGAAGCTAACTAAATTATTACCTTGAAATAAAATTTCTCAGTTGAAAAGTTATAATTTTAAATTTCAATAATATGAGTACATTCAATATGAGTTACATTAAATATGAGTCAAGAAACTTGAGATTGAAGCTAACTACATTATTTCCTTGAAATAAAACTTCTCAGTTGAAAAGTTGCAATTTTAAATTCACAAAAAAGTAATTTAATCAATAATACCATTTTAAATTCACAATATTAGGTAAAAATACAGCAAATTCAAAGTTTGATAATCTCAAGTTAGTGAGATCCTTGAGCTTGATGTTTACTACAAATGGTTTTGATTTCAGGCACTAACTTAGTTAGCTTCAGTCTTAAGTCTCCTCGTTTTGTGATATCCAGTCGGTTTCTTTTTTTCTGTAGTAAGTCACTTACAGCACTAAAACCACATTCCACCAGATATGAAGATGGGAATGGTAACAGTAGCTCTCTCGCCAAACGAGTTGAATTTGGATATTTAGTCTTGGTCTCATCACAGAGCCACATCATGGTTCCTTTTACTTTGAATATAGTTTTAACAGACTCATCATTTTGTATTTCAGTCAGTTCTTCTTGGTACTTCATGCCCACTTCAGATAGGTCCACTAGCAATGGCTGAGTTAGCCAAGATGGAAAACTCATTCTTTTAAATCAGAAAATCTGTAATTTAAATCACAGGCCAGTATTTTCAAATAATCCACAATGACAAGTAAAGCATCATCAGTTACCTCACACTTATTTAGCCAATATAACTGGGTATATTTTCTTGCAGAAATATTCTTTTGACATAATTCCAGAAATGTAATGAAGCCAAATATCTTTGTCTTTGAATCAACATGTTAAGTAAAATATGGAATTGTTGTCGTCGTGTAAAGATGTTGCAAATAAAAATAATTATATGTTATTGAAATTTTAAAATATATTTACTTATAAAAATTATTATGTATAAATTTCATTTTATTGTAGCATTTTCAAATTGCCCCCCTGTGGGGCGTGCGCCCTACGTTGGGAATCACTGCGCTAGAGGTTTCCGCAGGTTCGTTGGCGAACGAGTGCCTCCTCAAATCTATCCCTCCTCCACTGTTTGCATTCATGAAAATGACTTTGCTAGGCCCTAGTATTAGGTCACAGAACTCCATTGAGGGTGCTAGGGCTAAGGGTGCGTGTACGTTGTCTCTCCTTATCATTCACAATACTGTAAAGCGTGTTGTTAAGCCTACCAGTAATGAGAAGCGTCATTCCAAAGAACGTGAAACACCCACACCCCTCTATGTTGGGTTGAAATTGCAAAACCAGGGTCGGTCAAAGCAGCTCATAACTCACTTCTCATCTCTTGGGCTGTCAGTATCTTATGATAGAGTATCGGAGGTCTCGTTGGATTTGGCAATTAGTGTATCCAACCAATTCCGCCAAGATGGTGTGGTTGTTCCCACGAATATGCGTAGAAATGTCTTCACTATGGGTGATGTGGATAATATCGATCAAAAGAAACGATCAAATCTGTCCCGTTCGGAGTTCCATGGTACGATGATATCTCTAACAAATCATCTGAGCACTTCTAACAAGGGAGTCAAGCGTGACGTCTGTTCCGTTAATGCTGTTACTCCCAGTGATCGGAAAAATCTTACTCTACCAGCTTCTATGCTGTAGTTCCCCCAACTGAACTACTCAACACAGATATTTTCATGACTCCTTGCAATGACCCGGTTGTTCCAGGAGCGTCCAGAATCCCAGGGTCCATCGTGAAGGAGGAGGCCTGGTTAGCTCATGTGTCTCACATACTGGACAAGGAGAGAATTGAGGTGGGAGACGTCATAACCTGGTCAGGTTATAATGCTAGCCTTCAGAAAGACAATGTGTGCTCTCGCGCAGAGATAGGGGTTTTACCACTCTTTGTAGAGAAAGCGCAATCCCCATCCATGATCAAACATTCAATGGAGGTTGTAAAAGATGGAATTGACTTTTTAAAGCCAGGGCAAACCCCCGTCATTGGCATGGACCAACCATTGTATAGTCTGGCAAAACGAATTCAATGGAAGTACCCAGAGCAACTTGGTGAAGACAAGTACGTTGTGATGATAGGAGGGCTTCACATTGAGATGGTGCTGCAGGAGATCCTGGACAAGTGGCTTGATGGCTCAGTGTGAGATCACGCGTTGGCTGAAGCAGGCGTTCTATCGCCTGGTCGTGCTCATTCGGCGTTGAGTGGCTCTAACGTGAAAAGAACTCGATATGCACACCAAGTGGGACTTGCTGCTCTTCACATATTGAGGGAAGAAGTGTACTCAGTGTCATAAGGACAAGCAGCATATCCAACAGTTCAATACTGGTCACAGACAAAGGATCTCCAACTAATGTACTGCAGGTTCATCAGGTCTCAGAGAGAGAGAGAGATTTTGAACTCTATGTCCAAGTGCTTGGTGAGATAATCCCATGGTGTTTCGCTCTCGACCACCCAAACTACCCACAGTGGCTGCCAATACACGTGAGAGACCTCATGCAGTTGAAGGACAAACATCCAACAGTGTACCACGAGTTTATGAAGGGCAACTTCGTTGTACAGAGGTCAGAGAACCGGTATTCCATGATGGCGAAAGACGAATCACATGAACACTCAAACGATCACATCAAAGGAGATTGAGGTGCATCTGGCCTTTACGACGAGCCGATTGCCTTCCTCATATGGATGCTAGCTTCTCCCCAGCGCGCGGGCATCATCTCCACTTATGAGGACTTCATGTCATGGCACCACACGTCGAGCTCCTTCTCTCATCACGAAGAGGTACAAAGCCTCCAGATTCGTTTTCACAGTGACGTGAAGTCTCTGGTGCGAGTCCTAAAAGATCATGGCAGACGATTCAGTGACACAAGTTCTTACCTTACTACCCTTGACACTAAATTGGTCATGGATGCATGTGTGACCAACTCGTTAAGAGATGCTCATGAGATCGGATCTTCCATGTACAATGATTTCGTCAAGACACGCTTCATTGATGCCTCAAAGGCCATCACTGAAACTATCCAATGTAAAGGACTGAACACGTTCAAAAAAGTAACTGATAAACAGAAAGATGCAAAAGGTCAAGCTCTCAAACACAACTCAGTCTTGGTCACTCAGTTGTTCCTACCTGTGCGATCACGACCAGATGCAGATATTGATGAGTTTTTCATGTATGAAAACGAAAACGAACCCCCATCATTAGCTGTTGCTGGTCGTTTGCGAACTGGTACGAAGTCCGATCTCCTGAAATGCTTCGAGAAGGTCAATGAAAACCCAGATGGAGATTCAACAGTGAAAATCTTCGATGGTCCTGCTGTAGTTCATTTTATTCAACACGCCCAAACCGTGAGCACGATCACTGAATATATGGAGAAGCAACTAGTGCCATTTGCAAGATCTCATGCCATTGGTTGTGTGGCTCGTATGGACTGGATATGGTATATCTACCCTGAGAGAAGTCTGAAAGACCAAGTTCATGAGAATCAGGATGATCCAAGGAAAAAAATTGACTCCAAGACTTCCATCAACCGAAAAGAGTGGAGTGCCATCCTCAAAAATGCAAAGAACAAAACAGAACTCTTCACACTCATGAGTAAGTGGTTAGCTGAGGAAGACCTGTGTGCGCAACTCATCACAACACAAGAGGAAAAGGTCCTCACACAACCACCCTGTGACACGGAGGGTCTGGAACCGTGTAACCATCAAGAAGCTGACATGAGGATGATCCTCCACCTCAAACATGCAGCTCAGCACGGCCACGACAAAGCATACCTCCGTACAGTGGACACTGATGTCGTGATTGTCGCAATTTCATCGTTCCCTGAACTGTCATTGTCTGAACTATGGGTGGCTTTTGGGACTGGAAAACACTTCCAATGTTTCCCCATTCACGTGCTAGCGTCGCAGCTCGACCCAGAGTTGGGACTTGCGTTTCCCTTGTTCCATGCACTGACAGGCTCGGACACTACATCGCACTTTGTAGGAGTTGGCAAGAAGACATTTGGAAGTGTGGAAGCTCTTTCCGGAACTCACGGATAGCCTGCTCATAATATTGCGTGATCCCGACTGCTTCACCATGGAATCTGTACCTATGCAGGTCATCGAACGTTTCATTATCGTACTTTACAGTAAGTCTTGTGGAGTTGCTACCGTGAACCAAGCCCAGAGTGAGACGTTCTCACGAGGAAGCAGAACCCTCGACAATATTTCACCTACCCAGGCAGTTCCATTTCAACGTGTGAGACGAGCCATTCTTCAGACAGCTTTCATTTGTGGTCAGGCGGGGCGGATTCATCAAGAGATTCCTGATCCTACTGACTGGGGATGGATGATCTTAGCTCAAAGGAGTTGGTGCCGTTCTGGACGACACTTGCAGATGTCAGTAAGGCTTGCGCGATCCTCCGACACTGTGGATGTAGGAAATCATGCACTGGCAACTGCAAATGCAACAAAGCGCACTTACACTGCACCTCCTCATGCCACTGCCAAGGTGCTTGTTTTAACAATGATGATCTTACCTAGTGTCCTCATTGTATGATCAGTTTTGACACCCTCCCCGTGTCATGACTTGTAGTAACGATGATCTTGCCCAATGTTCTTGATTAGTTTTGTGTAACTCTAAATATAACCACTTTCAGATGGGCGGAGGTTGGGGAAAGTGGTTGGTGGGGTGCATAACGCGTTGGGTCCCCGTCCCGCACCCTGGAAACACACTTGACTATCGAATAATGATTGAATTTGCAGTCAGACAGTGTGGCTAAAACGTGTTAATCTTTGATTTGCCGGTATCGCTCTTATTCTCCATAAGTTCACACAGGTTACAGTGATAATACAACTTTAAACCAAACAACTGCAACCGTGTAGTTGTGACTTCCTGACAACCGCAACCGCGGAGCTATGAAATCTGACATAAACGAGCCCAAGATCATCAAATTTGGCCCAGCCGTTTCAGAGATAGAGCGATATAGGTGTTTTAGGGTAAAAAATGACCTTGACCATGACTTATCCGTGACCTTGACCTCGAAACATTCCGAAACATAGTTAGATTGATCAAGCATCCTCAAAAGTATAAGAAACGAGCCCAAGATCATCAAAATCAGCCCAGTAATTCCTGAGATATGGCATTTTATGGTTTTGGCTGTGGAATCGAGGCAGCCATTTTGAATTTGCTTAAAATGGCCACCAGAGTGAGGTCCCAGCGTGTCCCCAACCTGGAAATGTTTCTATATGGCTAAAGGTAACTTCATGCCAAATTTCACACTTTCTGCCAGATCTGAACGATTTTTGCATTAATCCACTCCACTAATGGTGGGATCTTGAAGTACTTGACTTACACCGACAGATTATAAGTCATAGCTGTGCTTACTTTTTCTTATAAGTTTTTTGCTTCGCCTTCTCAATAATTTGTAAGCATTTTCATCGGACAAATTATTTGTTTCTTTACATTTGAAATACAAATTCCCTTTTAACGTTAAGCTACTTTTAATTTCAACACTCCACCATTTAGTTTTAACAGGCTTCGCCAGTCTCTTTTAACGCAATTTTTACATAATGGGATATTACGTGATTCTAAACGTTTAAAATAATTTAAAAAAGAAATCCATGTGCCATTAATATCATCACGCGATAGAGCCTCATCCCAATTATGGATCGAAAGTTGCAGTTTCTTGTCACGAAATTTGGCTCTTTTAAAATCCAAAACGTATTCCAAACCCTCCAAATTATAAACATTAACTTTAATTTCAAATGTTATTTGTCTATGATCACTGGTGGAGAGGTAGTCTCCAACAGGGATATTATCAATTGAGTCTAGTCTGCATTTAAAACTAAATCTAGAATATTGCGTTCTCTGGTGAGTTCTTCGAGCAAACCCTCGCACAGTCGACGACCAGAATTAGACTGTAAATGACTACCCACTCCGTAAGATCTCCCATAATTATCACATCATGTTCGCTACTTATATTAAAAATTAGTTCGTGAAGTCTATTATCACTATTAACAGTCTGAAAGGGAGGCCTATATACTAAACCTATAATTAATTTCTTTCGTGAGTTGTCTGTAATTTCAACAAACGTCGCATTTATATTATCAGTTTCTGCAAATTTTTTAATTATGAGTTTTAAATGTAATTGAACGTATAGTACTGTACTACCACCCATTCTTTCTATTGCATCATTGTTAAACATCTCATAACTAGAAATGTGATATTCTCCAAGAAAGTCTCTATTCTCTCTATTTAACCAGGATTCAGTACTTGATTGCCACAACCTCACATTTTTGTCGAAAACAGTGCGTAATAGTTCATCAAATTTAAATTTTAAACTTGGAGCATTAATATAAAATACATTTATAAAATTTTGAGTACCGCAGTTGAATCTCCAAGTTCTTCGTGGAGGCAGTCGCTCACTGTAAGGAAAATTTATGTTAGGCTGGTCGCTTGCGTAGGAGTTTCGCCAGTTTTTGTCTGAAAAGCCATCGCAGAGCTATGAAACATTCTACCAAGACGAGCTGCTCCCACGCCATTCAGGTGAAAATCATCACATAAAAACAAATCCTTTTTATTAGAAAAATTACCTCACAAATCGACAAATTCAACATTTTCCTGTTGGGAGAATTCCTGAAAAAATTAATTTATTAGTCCTATCCTTTAGAGTCCGCATCAGCCGCTTGTATTACTCTATTAGCTCCTCTGACATGGAAATCTTAACATCGTTAGTCTCAACATACATGCATCATAAATATCGTATTTTCATCAGCATCTTTAACAAACTCGTCTATAGAGTCCATGATGTCGACAACACGTGATGCAGGACAGCAGTACCTCCTTCTCCGAGTTGGCTTCCTGCCGCAAAACTCCCGTAATTAACGAATAAATAATGAATAATGGAATCGTCAACGAGCCTAATCTCTCGCGTGTCATTCTGCTCTGGCTCTAAAACGGAAAAGTTATTAGTCGTAACTACTCTTAAACGAGCTTTATGCCGTCCGGGTCGGGCCTCATTTCGAACTAACTCGGACGGTTGATCCCCCGAATGGGAAAGTGGGGCGGAAATGACGACTGGTCGGGGGTTCGTCGTAGAGTTTTCGCGCGGTCTTCGCCCTGTGTGAGAACTCGTACCCAAACTCTCCGAAACAAAATCCCGCAGTGATTTAAACCTAACTGCGAAAGCACTAAATTTCTCTCTCAAAGCAATCTCTTCCCTTATTTCTTCGAAGTTCGTCTCTCGTCGAAATCGCCTTACTTCGGAGTTCTTGTCGGTTTACGCCAAATCTGCAAACTAAAGAGTTAGAAGAGAGAACGTTAAAAAAGTAATGAGGAAACGTTCCAACGCATTCGGAACAATTGCGTGGTTAGAGGCCATATCTTGAAAATTTTTCTCACAAAAAATTAAAATTAATTTCCCGATCTAACAGGAAATGCGGAAGAATCTCAAAAGAATTATGGTTTAGTGACCTGAAAATAGTAAACAAGAGTTCAGAAATACCAAAAGAAGGAATTTTTACATAGATGCGCAATTTTTTTCCTTTCAGCAACAGGTAATTGAGAAGTCTATCGAGGGGATTAGTGATGACAAACAACAAAATTGATAATTATTATTAAATACATAAATAAAACAGAAATAATAATAATAATAATAATAATAATATTAAAATAATAATAATAAACGGTACGAACCTGTGTAATCGCACAAAACGATAAATGATAAATTCCACACTAAATATTTCCATAATTAAAATGTTAATATAAAATAATTTAAATCATTGATGAGGAATGTCGTAAATAAAATGACAAATTAGACAATCAAATACTTCAATCAAATCAGATACGCGCGAAAGAAGATATTTGTAGCCAAGGAACTATTCACACCGACAACTTGCGAGTTAGTTTATATTAATTATAAAATAATAGTGAAACGATATTAAAGTATAAAAAGAAGTTCCCTCAACTTCTTTTAACAAACCTTTAAACGATCTATTTGGAATATCTTCAAATCAAAGTGAAAATGCTTTTCTCTATTCATTACACTGGCCAACAAAATGAAACTTTTTTTTCTCATCACAAACATGATCACACTTTTCTCAATGCATCTTTCGCGCTGATTCCGAATCTGGTTTTATATTTTTTCTAGCACGTATAGTTATATAGATACACTGGTTTTGATATTTTTAAATTTTTGATATTGCTATAAGAAAATTTATGGATGTATAGATCACACTTAGGAATGCTAAACAACAAATACATCATATACCTTATTCAATGTACTTATAAATAAAGAATATATACATTATTTTATTAAAAGCGCTGCGAGTGTGATTTCCTTTTGTAAATTTTGCCTGGATTGTCACGATACAGCATCCAACAATGGTTCGCCATCATGCTTTCATTCCAATATCCTTGGTAGCGCTTCTCCATCATCTGAATATCTTGATGGAAGCGCTCTCCTTGCTCGTCACTCACTGCACCAAGGTTTTCAGGAAAGAAATCTAAGTGGGAATGCAGGAAGTGAATTTTTAACGACATTCAACACTCCATTTCTTTGAAGGCATCAAGGAGGTTCTTGACTCCATCCTTATACGCCGGTGACTTGTTGCTTCCAAGAAAGTTTTCACATATCCATTTGAACGCCAGCCAAGCCTTCAATTCCAGCGGACTTAGGACTTTTTCAAATTCAGTGTCATTCAAAACCTCCCTTATTTGTGGCCCAACAAAAATTCCTTCCTTCAATTTTGCTGCAGTAACCTTCGGAAATTTCTTTGAAAGGTATTGGAACCCTTCAGAATTGACTTTACCCATTGCTTTAACAAAATTCTTCATTAAACCAAGTTTAATGTGAAGAGGTGGTAGATAGATCTTTTGGGGATCCACTAAAGGGACAGACTGGACATTGCTTATCCCTGGGACATATGTATACCTAAGTGGCCAGTCACTTTTCGTGTAATGTTCTATAGTGGCGCGACTGTCCCACAGGCAAAGGAAACAACAAAATTTTGTGAATCCTGACTGCATACCCATAAGCATTCCTATAACTTTTAGATCTCCACAAACATTCCATTGATGAGTGTCGTATTTGATTGCCTTAAGTAGTATATCCATATTGTCATATGTCTCTTTTAGATGGACGGAATGAGCAATGGGGATGGATGGCATTATATTACCATTATGCAGGAGAACTGCTTTCAGGCTTCTCTGCGACGAATCAATAAAGAGGCGCCACTCAGATGCCACATACGTCTGAGATATGGCTGTAAATAGTCCATTGATGTCATGGCAATAACAGAGAGGACCGTCTACTGAAAAGAATGCTGTTAATTCAAAATTCCGCTTTCGGTAGTAACTAATACGAACATTGTTCTCAAGTAAATTGTTCTCCTTTAGTCTTGAGGTGAGAAGCTCTGATTTCTCTTTAGACAGCGATAAGTCTCTAACAAGATCATTCAACTGTCCTTGGGTTAACTTTTTAGGCTCTAAATGTCTACCTTCAAAAGTGTACTCTGGTTCTGTAGATGGTCCGGAAACGCCAGTTGCACCTTCATCACTTTCCATGTCATCTATGATAGAATCTAGCCTATCACTTGGGGGAATTGTAATGGGCAATGTTTCATCATGTTTTACTGGTCTACGTGCTGAATCCAAGTTTGGATATACAATCTGGTGTTTGTTCTTGGCAGAAAACCCCATTAAGTTCACACTACAAAAATAACAGTCTTCATGATGATCTCTCGGCTCCCTCCATATCATGGGTATGGCAAATGGCATTGAAGCTTTCTTTTTGTTAAGCCAATCACGTAATCCATTTGAACAGCCAAAACAGATTTGATGTGGCGCCCATGGTTTATCTTGCTCACCTAGATGGCAACCAAAGTATAGCTTGTATATTTTCTTAATGTCGGTTGTAATACTTCGTCGCTGTGTTTTAGTTGTCAACTGGCCGCATACGAAACAGAACTTGTCGGGGTCATTCTTACATTGTCGAGGCATGTTGACTGACCTGAGCAAACTATAAATTCAAAAAAAATGTACACCAACTTGACACAAGTTCTTGGACTGGACTGATCTTTTGACACAAAAAAGCACGGCGTTGTTGCCTGAATCACAATGCTGCTAGACGTAAAAGCTCACACCTGAAATACATAAGATGTATAATTAAGATAATTGAAATAAATAAGATGAATAAACTAAAAAAACACAATAAAATAAACACAATCAAATGTTGAAATATTAGTATTTTGCCTATTTAAAATGGTTAAATCTGTGTGGTTATATATATGCCTTCATCTTGAAAACTATACGTGCTAGAAACAATTTGAATGCAGTTTTGGAATCAGCGTGAAAAATGCTATCCAGCCACCACAAATTTTACTCTGATGAAAAATCTTTGTTGACCAGTGTTATCGAAAGAAGCAGAATTTTAACGTTCAACCGTTTATATATATATATATATATATATATATATATATATATATATATGCAAAAGACTTAGAAGTTGTAATGACTGATGATGCGAAATTTGAAACACAAAATAAGATAGCAGTAAACGGAGCAAAGAGAGTAACGGCAGATACTGAGAACCTTTAAACGAAGGGATAGGAATATAATGATTCCTCTACTGAAAACCCTGATCATACCCAAATTGGAATATTGCTCGGTCCTAACATACCCATATAAAAGCGAAAACATAAGATAACTAGAAGGGATTCAGAGAAGCTTCACAGCCAAGATCAAGGGGTGCAAAGAACTAAATTATTGGGAAAGGTTACGCGAACTAAACCTATGTTCACTGGAAAGAAGAGAGAGATACACCATTATTTACACTTGGAAAATAATTGAGAAACTAGTCCCAAATCTTACTCTGAACCCAAAACTGTTTAATCAGCTGCCCAAAGACCTAAGGAACACGTGTGGGGTTACAGTGGACATCTCTAAAAGAAGACTAGACGCCTGGCTCAGAACAATCCCAGATGAGCCGGGCGTACCTGGCTATGTGAGGTGGAGAGTACAAGAAACCAACTCACTACTTCACCAGGCTAACTCGAGAGGAGGGGCGACAAGCTTGACCTTCGTGAAATGAGGAATCATCGCGCGGAACAGTTGAAAGGTTGAAAGGTGTATATATATATATATATATATATTATATATATTATATATATATATATAATATATATATATGTATATATATATATATATATATATATATATTATCTTATATATATATATATGATGCAAACCCACAAGGAAAAAGAAAAATAATTCCAAGGCCTTTCGTGTATTCAGAAGTACACCCCATCAGCTGTATTTTTGACTACTTCTGAGTACATGAAAGGCCTTGGAATCATTTTTTTTTCCTTGTGGGTTTGCATCATTCATTCATTTCACGTGTTTAATTGTGAAATTCATCGCTTTTATATCATATATATATATATATATATATATATATGTTAAACACAGACCGTGCATGGAACAAGGAACTCTTCTGGGAAATTACATCCACTATGGTTCGAATAAGTAATGATAAATGACAAATACTATAGTTTTTTCTTTTTCATGATGTTAGCCCGACGTGGGCAACGGGTCACGTCGGGCTAACATCATGAAAAAAAAAAACTATAGTATTTGTCACTTATCATTACTTATTCGAACTATAGTGGATGTAATTTCCCAGAAGAGTTCCTTGTTCCATGCACGGTCTGTTTAACATACAAGTTTCTCAGGGGACCATTCTGAGTTTGTGTGTGTGTGTGTATATATATATATATATATAATATATATATATATATATATATATATATATATATATATATATATATATATATATATATATATATATATATATATATACAGGGTGTCTCAGAAGTCGCGCACCATAGGATTTATTCAAACTTACGAGGTTTACAAGTTGAAATGGTTTATAAGTGATGTTTAATTACAATATATGTTCGATAATGGTCGAATAATAAACTTAATAGTATGTACAATTAACCAAAAAGCTATCTTAAAATAATTAAATTGAATGAAGCTACATTGTACTATTAATTTTATTATTCGAACATATATTGTAATTAAACATCAGTTATAAACCATTTCGATTCGTAAACCTCGTAAGTCTGAATAAAGACTATGGTCAGCGACTTCTGAGACACCCTGTGTATCATATATATAGATAGTGGCGTTCATAAGTATTCGTACAGACAAATATTTCAGTTGTATTTGTTCTTATCTTTTGTACCAAGCATAGGATAGTTATAAAAAGTTTACCGTTTGTTTGAAAAAATTTAGCAAATAAAAGAAATGAGTTTAACTCAAACATAGAATGTACAATTCCAAAGAATTTGAGGAAAATAAAAAGTTACATGCCAAAGTTTTCGTACATTTATTTACAAAATTCTTTAATACTTTGTGTGTCCACCTTAGGCGTGAAGAATTTAAAATTTTTATCAGTTGTTGGCTATTTATTGATTAGAGACTGTTGGCAATTCTGAATTCTAAAATTTTCTCTCTAAATCTTCGTGGAAGACGGATGACTGTACGAGCTATTAGTAAGCATTGAGTCGTCGTGGTAAAGAGCCGTCTACAGGTGTTAAGAGATCTGTTATTGCCGCGTACGAGTCTGGAAAGCGCTATAGGAAGACGGGAGAAGAGCATCAAATTCCATTTACGACGGTTGCCGCAGTTATAAAGAAATGAAAAGGATTTGGAACATTTAAAATTCTACCAAAGTGTGGAAGACCTTGCAAGATTTCAGAAAGTTCAGCTAGACGTATTGAAAGAATAGCTGCCGCGATTCCACTAGTGACTGCGGGTGATATTTTAAAATTTGCGCTGAGAGATGTCGAAACCTCGTAGAAAAATACCCAAAACGAATCAGTGAAGTAATTCAAGCGAAAGATGGACACGAAAGTATAATTTTGTTAGTAAATCTATGAAACTTTTGCATTTTAATTTTTTCTCTCAAATTCTTTGATGTTTTACATTATACGAGAGTATGTTCGAGTTGAACTAATTTTTTTTTATTTGTAAAATTTTTCCAAACGAACGGTAAACTTTTCATAACTATCCTACGAATGGAACAAAAGATAAAGACGAATATAACTGAAATATCTGTCTGTACGAATACTTACGAGCGTCATTGTATACATACAGTATATATTAATGGATGCTTTTAAACCTATGGTCAACTAGTTGATGATTTTAAAGGTAGGAATAGTTTAGTTAATGATGGGACAATATTCATTAAAAGTAATGTATATACTGTAGTTCCCTGAAACTTTCCAAATTTGGTATTTATATCAATGTTTATGTTATCAGGAAATCGAAGTTTGCGGTGTATTGCTTTTTTAAAATTTTATTTAGTTGGTTATGCTTTGGGCTTCTGTATTTAATATTTGTGTATTTTAAGGAGTCTTTGTTTTCACTGTGATATAACTTCAGAGGTCCTCAGTTATGTCCGCAAGAAGTATTCCTGTATCGTTAATGTTTATAATAATAATAGGTGAATTTAAACGTTTGTACATATAATGTTACCATACTGAATAAAAGAGCATTTGTAAACACTTACAAGACTATCAAATATATCTCTCTGATGAATATGGATGGTAATCAAGGTCTCGTATTTTGTTCTCTGCACGGGATCGAGATCCCTCGTGGTCTGATTGATAAGAAGGTTCAAAAGGTCTAGGAAGCGATTGTTCATATCGGTCATAACCCTCTTATCGGCTCTGGCCTGCTGCAATGCCATTTCTGAGTCGCGAGTCCAGATCATTTGTAAGCCTAGAATTCCAACCTGAAAGGAATTACAGAGTGTCACAGGTGGTGTTAATTAATAATCACTGAATTATTATTATTATTATTATTATTATATAAACGCACAAAGATAAAGGACCAAAATCAGGACTTTGGAAACAAAAACAGTAAAAATTCCACTTATAAAAAACTGATTGAAAGTCAATCCAAACTACTGTATTTACGACAAAATTTACTAGTTCAGCTGTTGAACGGTTCTTAGTTAACTTACCTGAGCTGGAAACTGTTCCAAGAACCTAAGAACGTTCAGGTCTGGATCCTGGATCACGTGATGCGCCTGACGGATGATGGCGTGGACAGACTGCTGAGACATGGTCAGAAGTTTCATCAACCAAATCTCGACGCTTCCTTCAGCCCTTATCGTCTTCTCCAGCTTCAAAGATGAGGAAAATTAGTATGGACAACGTTAATACAGAACTCTTTTATCATAAGATGGTGTAAGGAACAATTCCAGTTCAATCCTTACAGTACTAATTAGTTTTCATAATAAAATATTTGGTTTTCAATAACAATAAATTTTACACTTTCGTTTAAAGAAAAGATATTCATGAATTTACTATAAAGATACAATGAAAAAGGGATCAAATAGAAAACGAAGAATGTATATCATCGCACGGAACATTTGAAAGGTATTATACAGTATATATATAGGGTGATTACAAAGTCCTTGTACAACTTCAAACCTTAATGATTTTTGATGTACACATGATAGATAAAAACTGTAAAAGGCATATGAAACCATAATTATTAAAGTTTTTCTTTATTTTATTTCAGATCGCATCACATCAGGAGTAGCCGCTGAAAGTGATTGAGAATGGCGGCAGGAGAAGAAAAGGTTAACTGTGTTTTATGATAGCAGAACTGAAGTCCATAACAGCTGTGAGAAGAAAGTTTACTGCTCACTCAGAAAGATGTACGAGTACCACATAGGAGCTCAACAACTGAATGAAGAAGTTTAAGAAAACTGAATCACCGCATTACAGACCTCTATCCGGGAGGCCTCAAATTAATGAGGAGACTGTGGACGTCGTCCAGAAAGCATTCCACGGAAATGGTTGCGACGGGCATCCGATGAACTAAACATCCCGCAATCAACATTGCACAAAATTCTCAAAGTAAAATTGCACGAACATGCGTACAAGATTCAGTTGGTTCAAATTTTATTGGAAGATGACTACCATGCAAGGTTAGAGTTCTGTTAACGGTTCAATCAGAAATCAAGAATTTCCCTGGGTTCCTGGACTAATTGATATTTTCTGATGAGACAACATTCTACATTAGCGGCAAAGTTAACCGCTACAATTGCCGCGTTTGAGGGACAGAAACTCCACGAAGTCTGGCAACATGAAAGAGACTCATCAAAAATCAATGTCTTCCCAGAAAGTCGTGCATCATTAGACCTTTCTTTTTTTAAGAACCAAAATTCAATGGGGAGCGTTACCTTGCAACGTTACAGAATTTCTTTATCCCTGAACTGAGATGATTAAATCTTTCAGACAGTACCTTTTTTTTTCAGTAAGACAGTGCTCCCTGCTACTATACTTTGAATGTGCGACAGTTCTTAGTGAAGTCTTCCCGGCTAAATGAGGTGGGCAAATTGCTTAGCCACCTTGTTCACCTGACCTGTCCCTATTGGACTACTTTATATGAAGCCATGATAAAAGTGTTGTTTACTAATCGAAACCACACTCTTCAAATGAACTTATGGCTAGGATCACAAATGAATTCATGAAATCACTCGGCAGCAACTGGAGAATGTTTTCGAATGTTTTCAGGTCTTTGGAAAAAAGATAGTAGTTATGTTGATGCCTAGAAATTTGTAATGTTGCGTGTTAAACACTTCAACAGTTATGTTTTCATATGCGTTTACAATTTGCAATACTCCTCGGCAGCAACTGGAGAATGTTTTCGAATGTTTTCAGGTCTTTGGAAAGAAAGATAGTAGTTATGTTGATGCCTAGAAATTTGTAATGTTGCGTGCTAAACACTTCAATAGTTATGTTTTCATATGCGTTTACAATTTGCAATACTTCCGCTCCACCCTCTCCGAGGTGTGGAGGCAACGCAGTCCCTTTTTCCCCCCACCCTCACTCCCTTCCTCTCCCTCTCGCTATCCCCCCCCTCTCCTTTCGCTATCCCCACCTCCTCTCCCTCTCTCTCTGTTTCTTCCTCCTGCCTCCTTGTTATTTTCTTTCGATTTACCTTTATTCTTATTTTCCTTTTTCCTTCCCCTTCACCTCATACTAATACATGACCCTTCTCTTTCCTCTCCTCTCCCCTGCTCCCCGATTATTTCCTCCTCCCATGTCTCTCATTCCTCCCACCCTATCAACTACGACTGTCATTTGTGTTTTTGCTTCTTTCCTTTTTACCTTCCCCTCCTAATACATTCTCTTTAACATAATAACTGACTCACTCATCCACTCACGCATTTAATTTTTAATAAAACTTCCTCTATAAATACTCAAAAATATATTAACAGCTTCCGAAAATGTTCGTGTATGTCAATAATCTTGTTTCTCTTTTAAATAATACACCAAAAATGACGATATTACGAGATCAAACCGTCTTCATGGAATTGCACAATAGCTGAACTTAATCATCATAATGTAGAGGAATACAACACTTATTTGTAAGTGTTAATATCGAATCAATATGACAAAAAGTATTGCATCACGAATGATCCCAAAATTCGAAGGACACTGTAATTCGGCGTGTCAGATTACGATTCGAATAGCAGCTAATTTTAAACTGTGATTTGAACCCAGCAACGAAATATATTAAATAATATATATTAATATATATATGTAAAAATTAATAATTCTAACATTCATTTTTTGCATATAAAGTCCAAACTCGCGTGACACTCTATGTAAAAATGCAAGTTTGGAAAATTTTTAATTTTTCTTTCTAGTTTATTTTTGCTAAGTAATTGATAAATTATTTCTTTTTTTAAATTACCTAATCATTTTTTAGATTAAGCCTAATCATGAAATCGTGTTAAATTCTGCATTGTTCATATTTTTATACATTCTCTCTTAGTTGTAAAATATGAAGTCATAACTTGCCAAACTCTAAATTAACACTTAATTTTAAATTTTAAGCATTTAATTTTGGCTCATATATATGTTTAATTTTAATCCATAATAAAATGCATATTTCAATTTCCATTTTTAGTTAACGCGGCAAATCATGATAACATCAGATCTGTCAATATGCTGTTTAAAAGAAAAAATATGACATCTTCAAATATCTTGCTTATCTGCCAGTATGCTGTTACAGCCAAAATTTACCTTTACCTTCAAATATTTTGCAAAAAAAATTCAGCCTATTGAGAATAAAAAACAAAACAGGTCAACATTAAATAATAATGATGTCACCAAATTATTAGTATATAAACTCTTGTAATTTTTCAAATTATCATTCTGATTATTGTGAGCTGACCTAGAGGCTGAAGCATCATTACCTGTAATATTTTAAAAGCAGTAAAATTCAGTCAGAGGATCGCTTTGTCTTCTCCTTTCAGCCGTGCTTTCTCCAGAGAATTTAGTTTTAAAATAGAATAAATAATTTCCCGATACGCTACAAGAAGAATCGGGGAACCGTCAGATAATTTAGTAAGTTTTCACAGAATCCTCCGATTCACTACAAGAAGAAATCGGTGTAGTATAGTGTAAAACAAACTACTGCGATTCCCTCCACGGTACCAGCTACCCCAGAGTGAAAAAATCCGTTGCTGCCACCTAACCAGAACCTCCGTCAACCTCGAAACACCCAAGGCCATAGACGGGGGGGGGGGCATATACAGGGTGTCCCATAAGTCCGGCATCATACGAAAAATAATAAAAAAAGGCAAAACAAAAGCTTTTATTTACACAACGTGCTCAATATGTCCACCATTGTTTTCAATACACAAATTCAGACGTGATACCCAGTCAGCAAGCACACGGTGAATGATGTCAGGAGTAATGGTGTTACATGCCCCAATAATGCGCTGCCGCAAATGTTCAACACTCCTAATTTTCTCTGCGTATACCAGTGCTTTCAAGTGGCCCCAGAGATAAAAATCTAGTGGCGTGAGATCCGGGCTTCTAGCTGGCCATTCCACAGGCCCTCGACGTCCTATCCAATGACCAGGGAATTGTTGGTACAGGTATTCCCTTACTTTGGTGCTGTAATTTGCAGGAGCGCCGTCTTGCTAGAACCATGTTGGGAAATTTCCTTCTTCGTTCAAGCCACTGGGAAATGCTTCTTCCTTGAGCATACGTAGGTAGGTGCCTCCAGTGACATGTTCATCGAAAAAGAGGGGGCCTATGATGCGATCCTTCCAAATGCCACACCATACCATCACCCGAGATGCACCTTGTTCCTTTGAAGAGGAATACCAGCGAGGGTTGTTTGAGACCAGTAGCGGGTGTTCTGTCGATTTACCTCACCAATTCCATAAAAAACAGCCTCGTCACTGAACAGAATGGTGGACGGGAAATTGGCATCCCGAGCATATTGTTCCGTAGCCCATTCACAAAATTCCATCCGCCGATCGGGATCATCTTCGCTTAATTTCTGTAGGATCTGAAGTTTATATGGATGCCATTTGTGAGCCTAAAGAATGCGATGGATGCTACTTTTCGACACTCCTGTCTCGGCGGACAATCGCCGAAGAGACTTATTGGGACTTCTATTAAAATGAGCCAGGATAGCAGTCGCTGTATCATCGTCAGTGGACCTCCTTGAAGGTCCACTGCGTGGTTTATCTTCTATGGATCCTGTTTCCTTAAACTTTGCAACAAGTCTGCCAACACAACTCTGTGTTATTGGCTCGCGGTCTGGATGCAGTCTGTTAAATTCAGCAGCGGCCTCTCTTTGACTCCGATTTCCTATGAGTAGAATTATCTGGATTCGTTCTTCCTTGCTCACAGACATTATGGCCTGTAGAAAGAGAAAAATATGAATTATGGTTTGTAGAAATAGAAAAATATGAATTTCTCCTATGATGCCGGACTTGTGGGACACCCTGTATATTATAGGATAACTGCCCTGTTTATACTGCCAGGATCATCAGACGGTGGCTTCAGGAGCAACGAGATGTCGAGATGCTGAACTGTCCCACCAAGGGGTGACCTAAACCCCATTGAAAATGTGTGGGCAAATGTGGTTAATGCTTGGGAGCATGGGCAGGATCGGACATCTCGGCACTTGCTGGAACACACCATGGCAAAGTGGGAACTTTTCCGCAGTAACCCACAAGTCATCTACAATCACGTAGCATCTGTTCCAAGTAGGATACGAGAGGTCATTAACAATAATGGAGGATGGACCAAGTATTGAGTAATTGTGTATAATAATGTTATGGTTGTGATGTAGTAAATATATATTTATTTATTTGAACAATTGTCAGTTCCTTATAATTTGAACATTATGTTTTGTATGTTCTTAAGAAAATCTCTAAATTTACTTGATTCATGTTTATGTTTGTTTAAGAGGGACTGCGTTTCTGCCACATCTCCGAAAGGGTGGGGCGGAACTATTGCAGGGGACTGTACATGGTTCTCTACATTCATTCGGTCACCAGTGATTGCTGTCTTGGACGATTATTGGCTTTTGTTTCTCGATTATATATATCTGACTAAAATTTGCAATCTACTAAAATTTTCAATTTGCAATTTGCAATCTACTAAAATCTGACTAAAATTTGCAATCTACCAGTAGCGGATCAAGTATTTCGAAAGACGAGGGGCGGACCTTTAGAGAGGCGTCACGTATACCATCATCTTATTACAGGAAATACCACGAAGTGGGAGCGGAGCGAGCACTGAGCATACAGTTAGGAGGTTTAGGGGAGCGCTGTGAGTTCCCCAGGCGGGGTCCAGGACGGAGTCCCGATAGCCGAAAGATATTAGAACCTTTTCAGAGAAAAATCAAAACCAACTTACCTCTAAGATAATTTTCTTTGTTTACAAATCAAAATTGCCAACATATGTAAAAATTGCGCCAAAATAATGTTTAATTATATATAAATATAATTACACTGGAATTAAAAATACATATGTTAACCCTTTAAGCACCAGCAGGCAAATTTTTAGCATTTACTAAAATGTAGTTAAAGACCAGGTTACTGGTAGTAAATAGTGGAACTAATTTGAGTGACGTTATCTAATCCATCTGCTCAAAGTATTACCTAAATCAGTCATTTAGAGAGAGGAAGATCGTGAATGTGAATATTACGCAAAGGGTTTACAAGCACATTAACCTTGTGTCTACAAATGCTTACAACCATTAATAAATGAATATGTAAAGCTGGAAAGCATAATTTAATTGAGTATACGAAGGGAAATATTATTTTTATACACAGTTTCTAAAAATAAAATTGAAAGGTAAGTTGCTACCACAAGGGTCTTGATATTTTTATAATTTAAAAAAGTATGTACTTTTTTGCTTTTAGAAATTAAAAAATTTATTAGAAAAAATAAAGCATTTGGAAGGGGTACCAAGATTGACCAAAAGGGGCGATATCTACAACCAGAATTTTGCGCTAGCTGCCCTTTTTCATGCTTTAATCACAGTCTATAATGTCTAATCCCTGACCAAACATAAGTGCTGATACACTATGAGCACCAACTGTATGGGTTCGGGAAACGCCGGCCCGACCTGGGTCCGGGAAACACCGGCCCAACGTGAAAAATA